>CM064488.1:12492218-12642388 GCA_032716605.1 Paralithodes platypus | reverse complement strand
AAACATTTTCCCTCAACTGCACCTCCCTACCTGTAATGAACACAGTAACTCACAACCAACATGAGAATACATGACCATAACCTTGGACTCTACATATGTCCTGATCCCATTTACGTGACTCATTAATTCACTAATACCCTCCCCCACCAACCCTACACTTGTTTACACTTTTCCTCTCTTGAACTTTTGACCTGCCAAACCTATACATACCGTCCCCTCCCTTCCCTGAGTCCGTCTTGTTTGTGACTATAGTTCATTCATTGCAGGTAGGCCATACATCTAGACCACTAACCTCTCTAACTGAAAGACGACTAGACTAATCGCGCCAATATTTCTACCATTTGGAAAGAGTCAGCCAGGGAAGAGGCATGGCAATTTACAACCCATTTGCTCTTGCCCTTTTTTAGTTAGAGAGGATAGTGATCACGAGTTCTGGCCCTCTTATATTGAACGGACTATAAGTGCATATAAGTCAAGGAGGTTGAAGACAAAGAGCAGATGGAGAACTGGAAGTGTAGCAATAAATAAAGATGGTAGTTAAAGCTTGTGTATAAATTGTTACTTTTTATTTGCACTGTTGTTGATTGAAGATTGATATAATAGTTTTCAAAGGAAACACTAAACATATAATTGATATTCGCTTCAATCTCTAATTCATTAACCTGCATTGCTCAAACACAGCACAAACCTACATTTTAACCACTATATTGAACTTCATCCCTCCTACCAGCGCACACTAAAATTTGCTTCATGCTTAACATTCATCAGCCCAGGTTAACGTCTAATTTATCCTTTTATACCAACCAGCTACCTCCAACATAGAATATTGGTTCCTATCATGCAAAATTAACTATCCAATTTTCATTAACCACGAAAATCGAAGACTACCAATCTAGTTACAATATATGCTACTATGGTACTATAAATTTACGTAAAGCTACATCCCTCCTACCTATTTCATTCTCTTCAACTCCCACCCCAACAACCTCATCCACTGTGGTCTCCCTGGGGATGGCAGAGGATGGTTTACGACGGTCCTCTCCAATAAAGAGACCAGCCGCAACTACGGTACGGTACGTTACGGTACGGGGGGCCAATCTTCAAATCGGGTACAGTACAAAAACAAACTTCTTGGCAGGCTAGAAAAGTGATCTAGTGATAACTAAATTAATAATACAGCCAAGTTGGGGCAGTTCTTACATGAAATATAATAGTTTTTCATCTGACTGAATCCCCGTACAAACAGTGTAGCTCAAATATTATGCATGTGCAGTAAATAAATTAGTTAAAATTCATGTGGAATACTCATAGGCTCCTCAAAATTAGATTATGACAGGTTCGTTAATTATTTGGTAAATATTTACATTACCTTAAGTGGGAGTTATATACCCCTCCGATTATGTTTTAAACTCAAAGGAATGCAGTGGGTCCTTTCAAAGTAGGGGAACAAAGGACAGTGATAAATGAAGGAAGTATTGAAAGAAGAAAATCACAAAGAGTGTTGACAAGAGTATGGAAATCGGAGAATATTACGAGTATGAAACATTATTGGAATACATATATAATTATGGAATTACAAATGCACAAAGAGACAATAACGAATAAATCATGAACTATATGTGAGTTTAGGAACAATAATTCATAGGTGGTAACAGGTAGAACACAATCATGCTGTATATAAAACAAAAATAAACAAATATTAAACGCCGTAACATTGTATGCGGTGTTGCTGTGATTTGAAATTAAGTTTGCAGCACATTTAGTAAACAAACAATATAGGAACATTTCAGGCATTATTTTTCATTTCAGTATGGTACAAGCAGCAGGTTTTAGTCAGAAAATAATGTATTGCTCAATTATCTGACCGCTGGTTAGAAGGTAAACTAAACATCGGGGCTTTTGGAGTACACGCATACGCACTGACTCTCTCACACACAAACACACACTCAAACTCACTCTCTCTCTCTCTTAATAATTCAGCCACATATTTTTTTTCTTTTTCTCATGAGCACGTATATACAGCACATGTGGCAATCAAATGAGGAAACTATAATAACACCAGACGACGATACTGTTGTTACAGTAGAATAATGGCTCTTTGAGCAGTATGTATTGCCTTACCAGTGGTTGTCCCCTTATTATTATTATTATTATTATTATTATTGAAATACCACAGGAACGAAAATTCCTGGGAGCGAAACTTCCACCCCCAACGAGATCCCTCTCTTTCTACCACCTCCCTCCACATGTTACACGTCTCGTTAATCACAGTCTTCTAATATACAAATCACATTTCCTTACCCCCTGACATTCTTGAAATACCCACTAAGTATATTCAATTAGATACCAACCATGCAGACTATAATACGTTCGTTGTGTATGGGTACGAGGCGATCTCAAGACACCTTAGCTCCCAGTGCACAACGAACCGGATCATGATTATGTCCGTCTGTATTAAATTATGTATTATGTTGATTTATACCATTGCCTATTTTTGTAATAATTGTATTCAGCTAACTATGATCTCAATAACCATTGATGTAATGAAAATATGAATAGTCTCCTCATACGATTGCACTAGTTCTGTAGTGTTATTATTTACAACCTGTCAATTAATAATTCAGTCAGCTTGATTGCTTTTTTTTTTTTTTTTTTTTTTTTTTTTTTTTATACAGACCATGTGACAATTAAATGAGGAAACTATAATAACACATCTGAATAATGCCAACCTGATTTATAAACACAAATATGAATGTAACCAGACGACGATGCTGTTGTTTCAGTGGAATAATGGCTCTTTGAGCAGTATGTATCGCCTTACTAGTGGTTGTCCCCTCACAGGATGGGGGCGCTGCTCAATAAACTCGCCCCTCGAGGCAAAATCAAAATCAAAATCAAAATCAATCTCTCTCTCTCTCTCTCTCTCTCTCTCTCTCTCTCTCTCTCGTGGAAAAGTAATATATGATGGGAAGGTAATGAGAATAATATGGTGAAAAGGGGAATGTAAAGGTAGTAACGAGTGGAATATAATTATGGAATAATCAAAACAAGGCATATTTTTTTTTTTTTTTTTTTTTTACGTAATTACTTATATACAGAAAAGTGCAGAGAAAGAAGAATCACAGTACACCTGGCAAGGTTTCCAACTGGCCCAGCGATATTTGTATTTGTGCTATTATAGAGTAATACAATAGAGTAATGGCAAATCAAGTATACAGACAGAGCTTACCCACTGGATTGTTCAATTCTGTCTCTTGCATTTCTGAGTATTGTAATTGTAAATCGCGTAAATACCATAAGTAGAAGAATCCCTGGGCCAACTGCAAATGTTGCCGACTATACATACAATAATAGCCAAAAGGAGAAGAAAAGTAAGGGCGATAGTAGGCTATAGAACTGGATATTTCGCTTTGGAGTAACATAAACCATTCCGTCACCAGTTAGTTTGTAACATTTCATATTCGTCCATAAAACGTCACCTGGTAAGATATTAGTATATGAAAACTCTGATTTGTAATTATTAATAACTTTATGTGCCGAAATAATGAAATGGTTACCGGTCAAAAGATTTGGTAATCATTCTATCTTCTATATTATCTTCTGTTATAAATATTTGCAGTGTTGCACTATTATTCTTTCGTTTTCTTCGACATCTTATGCAAGATATATATACAACAGTATTGTTCAGACACATCATAGTTTCCAGCACTACAGGTATTGTTGACAATTAAATTGAGACAAGTGTTGTGAATTAATGGCATAATTTAATGTTCTCTCATAATTTTGTAAAGGTATGTTTATGAAATCACTTTTGATAAATCCGATTTTCATATTTGGTAAGAACATATATTTTTTATAAAACTAAGCATTAACCTTTTATAACAGCCTTATGCAGCCAGCTTTCCACAGCGTTTGTCCGAGGTTAGTGTTTTATACATTGTATTTATTAATGACGAGACAACTTCCAAGACATATACGAATCAAAGTACACAGGAAATACAGACCCTCCAGAATGCACTATATGACCTGTACCCTCCCCTCAATTTCCCCAGAACTATCAAGGACTATCAACTCCTAAGGGTAATTATTTTACCATACCGGTAGTTCAATAGACAAAGCTTATATTTATAATTTTAATCATATCGTGAAGTTTAGCACACCTATTTTGGAACAACCTGATGCCGAGTATCTTTTTGGAAATAAACAAAAAATTTAAATTGAATTTTTGACAAATTTAGGACAACAAAATTCAGTTTATGTAAAACCGTTCAATGTACGTGAAGTTACGGTTTACTGCTTGTGTAATAATATTAGGACTAACTGGATTAAGAGAGAAGTTGCGCCAACTGATCATATGGAGATAAGGGAGTCTGGATGGGAGGTTTGGTGAAATTCTCTCAATATGTGATTTTGCCGAGATGGGGTACCAGAGTGTGTTAACCCTCTCCGACATATGACGCGATTTTGAGCCTATTGGGGATACTTTAAAGCCTTTGTTACCATCAGGGGTATTTAGAAACCTTTAGTTTAGTTACTTCAACCTCTGCAGTTGTCTTTGAGTTAGCTGTGGGCAGAAAACTAATTTTGGAGAGGTAATTATAAGAGTGAGAGAACTCTATTTCTTATTGCTAATCTGGCAACCTCTGCGTCATAAATTCGTGAAAGGTAAGATGCTGCCATCTGTACCTCTTTATCACCATAATCAAAGTGTGGTAATATATGACTTAGAGATGTTGGTTATTGTCGGAAAAGGAGGGAGGGTGGACAATTGAGACGATAGAGGGAAAATAATGATAAGGAAAGAGGGTTAGGAAAGGAAGGAAAGTAAGACAGGAGAGGAAGTAACTGAAGAGAAGTGATAAACATGAAAAAGAACGATGTGGATAAGCTGCTGGAGAGGAAGGTTAATTACTGCGTGAATCAAAGGCCAGAAAAGGTTTAGGCATATAAAAACGGCGAAGAAAAGAGTAACGAATGCATAATTATAGATCTATTTGCAAAAGTGAGAACATAAGCCAAATTATTGATATTAGTTTGTTTTCAAATGATAGATATGTAATATAAACAAAGGCTTGCAAGTTATATTATGTATTAATATGACATGCAATAAAGGTTAATTTATGATTGATTGAGTGAATAATTTTGTAGGTGCTGTTGCTGTCCATCGTAGACGGATGGACGGTGAGGGAGAGGTAAGACAGGTAAGTTTCACGTGACGTATGAGGGAACAGGAAAGGTAAAGAGATCCTTGGATAAGTAATGAGGAGGTAGATATGGGAGATAGCGTTAACGAGGGTAGTCTGTGGCTATTTAGCATTGGTCTACGAGTCAAGAATTCAGATTTGTCCCTGGAAGGAGGTCGTGAGTGGCTCAGATTATAGTTACAATCGCCAACAACTTAAATGAGGTTGTAGGCATTATCAGAATTGTATATTGATAACTGGATTATAATGTCTCCACAAACCATAACACAAGATCTTGATCACATTCATATCAACCAAAAATATGCATAAACAATATTCAGTCAGTTAGTCAAACAATTGGTTGCTTCTTATTACATCTGCAAACATTTCAATAACAATCTGCTAGGATCATTATAAAATTACTCCAAATTAATTACATTTTTCTTTACACCGCTAAACAATACCCTTTCTCGAAAAAAAATCTAGTTTGTACACTATACACTCACCTTTGTTCTGCTAACTATTTTTCTTGTGGAGGAAGTAAGATCTCTTTACAATTTAGTTTCTAATTCTTAATATCATCCTTAATTTGATTTCGACAAATCACATATTCAGTTAACTTTCATATGTCTTACTTCTCTTTCATATACTAATGTTCTTATAATACATATTTGCTTGAGTTATCAATAATCTATACCAGGGTATTCATACTATTTGTTATTCATCTTTGTTAGACCACCAGCCTGTGTTATTAATTTATTTCTTCCTCTGTCTGTGTTACTCATATGCTCCGATCCTATATTTTACCATTACTCCACTTATATTCGTCACCTTTACTTGTATTTTTCTTTCAGTTTTATTCGTGTCAATGTTCTCCAAATAAATGTCCCTCTGATTCCTCTCCTCCCCTCCCAGTCCTCTTGCTGTACTAATTTAGACACATCGAAAACATATCAATGTTTTTGCCCACAATATGGAAGTCTCGCCAGACACAACGTCCAACATTATGTACATATTTTGGTTCATCTTTTGCCGTGGTCCGTACGCATATCATTATAATAAATTATGGATTTATGCATGCATGCACACACACACACACACACACACACACACACACTGGGTCCGTGATTAAGGACATGAAGACGAAAGTGTGTGGTTTGAAACATGTAATCAAGTAAGTAATTTGTTCAGTGTCACACTCACGTGAACAGTTACCAAGTTTTCGTGTTATGAGATTGTTGTAACACGATTAGTGTATAATTGAACTACTAATTTACAGATTTGTGTAAGCACAGTGCTATTGCGTATAACTGAGTTCTTCCATGCACCCCATCCACCTCTCTCTCTCTCTCTCTCTCTCTCTCTCTCTCTCTCTCTCTCTCTCTCTCTCTCTCTCTCTCTCTCTCTCTCTCTCTCTGTATCTCTCTAGCTCTCTCTCTCTCTCTCTCTCTCTCCCGCTCTCTCTCTCTCTCTCTCTCTCTCTCTCTCTCTCTCTCTCTCCCTTGAGACTCCACATCCTTACTCTAAGCCTCTAAGGGAATATGGATCTCCAATGTTGATTCTATAATAAACAGAGCCATTAACGAATATTGACCCAAATCGTACCTTTGACCCTAGCGATTTACTGCTCAGTAAACGACATTATAATTCATATTCAGGTGTTGTTGTTCTCGCTGGACCTACAATAAGTAAAGGAATTTTTCTTCTTTTAGAGTAAAATATATGTTGTGATCACGGGCAAAAGTGGACTAGAAGAGACCAAACTAGTTCTTGGTAACAATTTGAAGCCGAGTGTTGCTGAGTGTCAACACTGGTTGAGAGATTACCAACACAATATTCCATGTAACATAATATACTGTACATTTAATATTAACCTACTATAAAGACACTATTATAAATTTGTTATTTATTTCATTATCTCTTGCACTCGCTCACACACATAGTGAGAAAATCAATTAACTATTTCAAGTTTCAGTTACAATTTAGAAACATCAATAATTCCATTGAAAATACGCGCACATCGAATCAAGACAATCAATCTAAAACACACATAAATGAATATAAACACTATAATAACTTTCATCCGATATCATACAAATGTGTAACATACCAAGAACGACATTAACTAAACCTTACGAGACGGTTGACGTAAATGTACGCCAAAACATAGGTCAATGGAGCCTGGCAGCTGACGTTAGATTATGCATTGTATTTCCTGCCATAAACAATGCTTCGGGGTGACATCTGATGGTCAAATCAATAGTACTCATTCCTAGCCGTGGTCCCAGCCATTACCACACTCACTCAGTGGCTGTAAGGACTCCAGCAAACAATCACACCTATCGCCGTGTCCCGATCTCTGCAAAACAGTCTTTAGGTTGGCCAGGCCTCCACGACCGCCACGGTTCTTTAAAGGTCTCAACAGTAGTGGTAATATATTGCTTACCTACCTACCTACCCACCCACCTGCCTACCTACACACCCACCTAGTTACATACCTACACCCCTCCCTCCCCACCACACACACACAAACAAACACACACACACGTGTGTGTGTCTGGTATATTTATATAATAGATAAATAATAAAATCAGTATCGAAACACACACACACAAACACAGTAATACATACACTCATACACACTTATAGTCACACACACATACAAATGGCCACACTTCCTTATTTAAATGTTTTAAGCAAAAATATACAAAATATTATATAAATTGTGTGAAGACAAAACAACAGCACAAAACGAACGAAGGGCAAATCATGGCGCGCTCCACCCGTCTGAACGCGGCCAAGACGCAGCCAGAATGTGTCACGCCAAAATCAGGGAACTTAAGGGGAGGTTTTCAGTTTGTTCCCTAGACCTCCATCAAACTTATACTTAATACACACCCTTGACCCTCTGTCAAGATAAATGTGTACATTTTTCGGTAGAAACCTAAACGGCACGAAAGGTCTTAAACTTGACAGAAATGGAGTGAAAGTTCTTAAAATCGCCAAACTAAAGGCCCATTAGTTTGGCGATTTAAATGTCTTAAAGTCTTAAAATGTCGAAAGCACTGGGGCTAACCTTGAGGGAGAAAGCGGTCGATAAAAAAATCCCTCAGGTGGATATATCCCCTTAATTCATTCATAGCTCGGCTTGGCGTCCCTGGTGACCTTCAAGCCAACTCTTCTTAAGGGGAGATGGGTCTTTTTTTATGGCCACTCTTCTTCCTCAAGTTTAGCCCCATTAGTTTTCAGATTTTAAGACGTTCGGCCCATTCGTTGGGCGATTTTAAGATCTTTCGCCCCATTTCTTTGTCAATATTAATACTTTTCGTGTCATTTAGGTGTCGATTATTTCCCGGCGAGCGATAGCAAGCCTGTAATTTAAGAGAAGCCGGCCTTCAGCCGGGATATTTTTCTATCGAAAAGTTTACAAATCTATCTTGAAGGAGGGTTTTCGGCGGGTGTTTTATTTAAGGAGGTCTAGGGAGGAAACTAAGAAATACAGGAATAATTGAATAGAAAAAAAAAAAAAAAAAAAAATGGCTTATCTCCCCTTAATATAATTTAGTTTGGTTTCACTAACCCACTTCGTTACCGAGTTATTGTGAGTGATATAAAGTGAATTATACCTTATTGGCCGGTACAGCTGGAGAAACATCCATGCGGGGTCAGAGTTAACAAAGAGAAGCAATAACTATAAATAATTGCTAATAAATACTAATAAATAGCAAACTCTGGCCACCATCAGCGCCACAAACAACCTGACAACCAACCACCTCCTCATTGACACTCCACTCTTGCCTAAATTTACGACTCCCAGATAACAGTTATCACCAATTACTGTGCTATACCTTAGGTAATTAAATCAAGATCATTTATAAGATCCATATATCACTCACTTCGCATATCCATGGTGGCAAAAACAATAGAGTTAATGGAAGTTTGACGACAAATTTGTAATAATTCAGTTTTAAAACAAGACAGATGTGACGCGTGAAAAAGAAAAAGAAGGAGTGGGAAGTACGAATCAAAGGGTCCAAACAAATACATATGGAAATTAAATAAAATGTGTCTGATAAATATGTCGACTTACGAGGAATAAACGCACAGAGGGTTATTATTAACACGGTTGAATAATAAAATTAAAAAGAAAGAATGTAACAAACAAACCAAGTAAGGTATGAGACAGAGCAATGCATTATAAAATATTAACAGCTTCGTGTTATCTGATCTCACTCTCTCTCTCCTTCTCTCTCTGTGTGTATATATATATATATATATATATATATATATATATATATATATATATATATATATATATATATATATACAGTATATATCTTTCAAAACATTTCATATATTACTGATTTCCACTACATTCTAAATGTTATTTTAGCTACATGTCTATTAAAATTGGAAGTCTTAGACATAATTACATAATGACAAATTTGTTATTTGTCTCCTTCTTACACATAACAACAATAAATACATATAAATATAATACAAGTTATCAAAATAAATTATACACAGCTGCAGTGACGGACAATTATCGCAGTTAATTGAAATGTGGGTAGATAATTAATCCTGCGCGTCATGGGTTGTCGGGTGTGAATAATGACTTGCTGGTAATGTGTTTTGAATAATATGTGGCATAAATTACACGTATTATATCATACTCTTTCGTCTCTGTCTCTCCTCTAACGTCTTCCCTTCTTGCTGGAAGTTTGCTTTCATTTAACCTGTCCCAAAAAAGGGTGACCACTCTCAACCCTCTAACTATCGTCCAATTGCTCTCATCTCTTGTATCTCTAAAGTTTTTGAAACTATTCTTGCTTCCAAATTTCTTAAGTATTTCTCTTCTCATAATCTACTCTCAAATCGCCAGTATGGCTTCCTTAAAGGTCGCTCTACTGGCGATCTTCTTTCATATCTTACAAACTCTTGGTCATCCTCCTTTCGGGACTTTGGTGAGACCTTTTCTATTGCGCTAGACATATCGAAGGCCTTCGATAGAGTCTGGCACAAATCTTTAATTTCTTATCTACCCTCCTTCGGTTTCTATCCCCCTATCTGTGCCTTTGTCTCTAATTTCCTTTCCGGTCGTTCCATAGCTGCGGTTGTGGACGGCCATCGCTCACTTCCTCATCCTATCAACACCGGTGTTCCTCAGGGCTCTGTCCTATCTCTCATTCTCTTCATAATTTTCATAAATGATCTTCTCAACTGTACCTCCAGTTCCATCCGTTCATACCTAGACGAATCTACCTTACACTACTCAATTATTTTTCCTGAACGCCCCAGCCAGCAATCCCTCAAAGACAAACGTAATGAAGCCATACAACACTTATCTTCTGATCTAACTACTATTTCCAATTGGGGCAGAGAAAACCTTGTTGGCTTTAATGCTTCCAAAACCCAATTTCTTCATCTTACTACCCGTTCAGAATTCCCAGAGGACTATCCCTTACAGTTCAACAATACAAAAATCAATCCTTCATTTTCTCTCAATATTTTCGGTGTCTCTTTTTCTTCTGCTCTCACTTGGAAGGACCATGTTACCAGTCTTGCTAAGGCAGCCTCCCAGAAGCTGGGTGTGTTTAACCGCCTCAAAGGATTCTTCACCCCTGCACAGTTTCTTGCTCTGTACAGGGGCACAGTGCGACCTTGTGTTGAGTAGTGTTCACATGTGTGGGGAGGATCCTCTCACACTGCACTCCTAGACAAAGTAGAAAGGAAAGCCTTTCGTATCATTAACTCCCGCCCTCTCACCAACTCTCTGCAATCTCTCTCTATTCGCCGTAATGTTGCATCTCTCTCGCTATTCTATCGCTACTATAATAATCACTGTTCCTCAGAGCTTTCCCAGTGTATACCACCTCCTCTACGTAGGGTACATAGTACCCGTCTTGCAAAACAATCCCACCCCCTACTCTGTGCAACTCTCCAACCCAAGACTGAAACGGTATTCTCAGACTTTCTTCTATTCAACTGCTGAGCTCTGGAACTCTCTCACAGAATCAGTCTTTCCCTCTTCCTATGACTTAAATTGCTTCAAACTCCGTGTGTCCAGGCATTTCGGCTCGAAAGTCCCTTGATTTTGGCCCTGCACTCATTCAACTCTGGGGGAGGCACTCGATACAGGCAGTTCTGCCGTTTGTCTCCCTCACTCACATAGAAAAAAAAAATCCTTTAGTTAACAACGACAGCATATATTATAGGAAAGGAAGATCATGTTTAGCTGGATATTAATTTCTACTACTAATGAAATTAGAACTTTAGTCACTTTTTAGTTAATGTTTATTCCTTATGAAAGCAACCCTCCGAATTGTTGTTTAATATACAAGGATAGCGGCAGGAACGGAACATGAATGAAAACAAAATCCAAAACTTAAATAATTATAAACCTAGCAAGTGGGTGCTTATACATTCACCCATCTTACACATTCCAACATCACGTTCACTCAACCGCAGACACCTTTCCTATTGCTAACAGTTACCGTAACACAACTGGGATTATTATGGAATACTAGAATTACCACTAAAATGTATACACAAAGCAATATGGCAGTATGAGATAAACAGCTTCTAATCAATTACTGTGTTCATGTAAACTATGATAATATACTGACTGCCTTCCACTCTGATATAATCCCTTCGAAGAAAAGAGATAATAATACCTTGCAGCAATAAACAAATAGATACATCACATGATCATTAGTGAGCCCGGTCTTCAAATCTCCTGTGAATAAATAATGAGAAAGGAATATATAACTAGCACAATATCACAACATTACATCAGATCCCCCTCAAGCTACGAACATATCAGCATCATCAACACGCAAGAGTCCACATTACAATTATAGGAAGCTTGTCTGTTGGTTTAATAATGTAATAGTGGTGATGGTGACTGATTAGCCTACCCTCACCAAGGGAAGGATGGCTTTAGTACACCGATCACGTTCGGTCAGGATTCATCATAAACCAACCAACTCATGCCCCCATCATCTTGTATGTACTCAAATTTACTTCGGTGCTTACCATCTGTTTAATAGGGTAACAATATCTTAGATCATTGATTGATACTAATTGCATGGAATCTTGACTTCACTGCTTACGTAAAGACTGCCATTAATTACACTGAACGATATGGAATTCCTCTCCTCGTTAACAGGAAGACGTGGGCGGACTATTTTAATCTGATGACGATATATTCATATTATTCTACCCACCGTTCTAAGAATGGTTACATCTTAAAACAGAGGTTATGTGGCTGAGAAGGTAAACGTTATACACTTGGCGTCCGTCAATATTCACTGGACACTCCCAAGATTTCAAAACGCTTATGCAAACTTGTGAACATTTTGAGCCATAATGAAGATATTTTGTGCTTTGTTTCTGTTTGATTCTATTGCAAACCTGTTGATTTTCGTTAACATGAATTAACGGAATATTCTGTCGTCAATAAAGACATACTAATATGAACTAATGCAAGTAGTAGTATTATTAACTGACTGTACTGGTGATGATATAACAAACTATGAGTGATAATAGCAAATTTAGTGTTTGATAAATAAAATAATTTATCGTGCAATGTCAAAGGATTATGCTGTAGATTAATGCACAAATAACAATAGTGCATGCAGTGGGCCGCACTAAACTAAAATGGAACACATGATTATACAACAATAGCTAACTCCCATGGGATTTACTTCTGCAGTATACAGAATATAGATTACTAATAAAATCAGAAACATTAACACAAACTAATTCACACTAGAAGAACCGCTACAATGATCATTGTCATCCATATCAATCATCATATCCATCATTGTAACACTGTCATACTTCAGACAGTTGTAATTACATAAGAACATAAGAAAACGGGAGTCTGCAAAAAGCCGGATCCCTTTCACACCTAACCAATTTCGTTCATATGCCTATCTTATTGCATCTTGATGCTCTCTATTGGTTTTATCCTAGTATAGCACTCGGTAGCCTATTCCACTTACACACAACTCCAGTACTTGAAATCCCTAGCCTTCAATATATTATATTGTGCATACACCCTTGACTAAAGATCCGGTAACATTTGTCTGGTACGGTTATCCTTATCGAATGAATAATGCCAATAATAATGACCATAGAACACCCAGACTGTACAGCGAGAGCAGCAAGACACTATAATCACTTTGGAGTAATATACAATTTGACGAAGACACACACAAATATTATCCCACTATAATTTGGCCATTTATGAATGTGTGTGTGTGTTTTCTATGTGTATGAAGAGGACAACAAGCAGGTTGCAGTATTATTATTGTTAACAATATTTACCAGCAGTTAGGGATGATCCTAATAACCGTTGTACCTCGAAAAAATAAGAAATTAAGAGAAAATGCTACTTAATATGTGTTTAAATGTATACAGTAATGATATACTATATCGAAGGATTACTTAACACAGCTATCATCATAAACATACTCTTGGAACGGGTTATATATTTTAATGATCTTAATAGAAAGACCGTGGCAGGTTAACATTATACACTCATTACCCATATGGGTAATCCGTAAATAATTTTATAAATTAAAATTAGTATATTAAGGTCAATATAACTAAATCTCCTCTCACATTTCTTCCTTCAGGACACACACACACACACACACACACACACACACACATACACACACACACACACAGTAACTCAACAAACCATAAAGTACCCCTCGCAGGCATTAACTATACACCAAGTGGCACCAGTGTCAAACATAATAGGTCTGGTAAGTGATAGTTTTAATGCCCGGTAAATTGGTTGACTATAACAGAACGGGTGGCACTGTCATTACCCCACACCGACCTCTATAATGTCTATAATGACGGGACAATGTGACAGGTTGTGTACGGACGATCATGGGTAATTTTTTTTAATTGCTTAAGTTTGGGAATATACGGAGAAAAACAACAACAATAGTGTTAAATATATTATATTTTTAGCATCGTTCTTAACACCATTAATCACTCAAATGAAATTAATGAAACCATGTGATTCTCCCTGGATTCGAACCCAGAACACCCCATACACCCCTTTCGTTGGCTGACCCTTCCCATATGATAGAAATATTAGATTGATTACTCTAGTCGTTTGTGAGTTATAGAGGTTAATGTTTAAGGGGAGATGGGCTGATTTTCTGGTCCCCTTTCTTCCTCGTCTTTAGTTTTCAGATTAGTTTTCAGATTTACTGACGTTCGGCCCATTAGTTTGTCGATTTTAAGACCTTTCGCCACATTTCTGTGTCAATATTAAGACCTTTCGTGCTATTTAGGTGTCGATTTTTTTCATGGCGAACGATAGTGAACCTGTAATTTTAGAAGAACCGGCCTTTGGCCAGAATATTTTTCTACCGAAAAATGTACAAAATAATCTAGAAGGAGGATCTAATGGTGTCTTTTTTAGCTTGATGGAGGTCTAGGAAGGAAACTAAACAGATACTATAAATATACACAAATTAGCAAATAAATACGCCCATTCCCCCTTAAGAGTTTTGGCCGACTTACTTGGAATATGGTATATTGTGATACTGGTGATGATGATGTTGGTGAGTGTTTGTGTGGTTGTGGCTCAGCGGGTCGTCCAACACAACACAATAACTCTGTCCAATGTCGAATTACTAACTTGTCGAAATGACCAACGAGGGACAGGGGCATGGTGGTGAGGTAATTGCGTGATGTGACTGTCTTGTTACTGTTGAGTAGTACCGGTAAAAAAAAAAATCTCTCTCTCTCTCTCTCTCTCTCTCTCTCTCTCTCTCTCTCTCTCTCTCTCTCTCTCTCTATCTCTCTCTCTCTCTCTCTCTCTCTATCTCTCTCTCTCTCTCTCTCTCTCTCTCTCTCTCTCTCTCTCTCTCTCTCTCTCTATCTCTCTCTCTCTCTCTCTCTCTCTCTCTCTCTCTCTCTCTCTCTCTCTCTCTCTCTCTCTCTCTCTCTCTCTCTCTCTCTCTCTCTCTCTCTCTCTCTCTCTATCTCTCTCTCTCTCTCTCTCTCTCTCTCTCTCTCTCTCTCTCTCTCTCTCTCTCTCTCTCTCTCTCTCTCTCTCTCTCTCAATATGGGCTGTTCTCCCTGAAGCACCTGCAGATAGAAGACCTATTCACCCATTATTCTCCTGATGATTAACTTTATTGTTCGTTGTGATATATTGCTTATTGTCCTTATCTCTTCAATTTGTTAATATTACATTATTAGTTGCGGTGAATCTATGTTGTAATTTATTTTCAGTTGCAAATCAATATTCATTAGTAGATGTTTATACTGTAAGAGATCAAAAGAAACAAAGTAATGTGAATAAACATAGTTAAAAAGGGAAAAAGAGGATATGTTCTATAATTCAAAGCCAAATAACGTAAGAGTAAGCTTAGTGGATGTGTTGGTATAGAGATAGACGGAAGATACATAATACATAAGAAAAGAAAATGAGATACCATGGGAAGCAATTGGAAATATTATGTTCCTTTTCCCCCGCTTTGCTATACTTAAATTACGGCACATTTTCAATAGGCGTGTTACATAATTATGGGGTCCATGGAATTGTACGAGTGGTTGTGCAACCACTTCCCCACTCATCCAAACTGATAAAATAGACTGTAGCGCACATTTTCCACGCACTCGACTAGTACGTTGAAAATCTGGGATTAGTCTCCCTGACTCTTTCAAAAGGTTTATTGATCTAAGGGCATGGATTTCAGCACTTTTCAATGCAATATTAAAGGTGCGTCAGACAGCATGGGTGAAGTAATTACAATAATTACAGACTGCATTCACATCCACAGCCATTCCAACAGTACGATAGTATTTCACGTGCATCCTCATACTACACACACCAATGGACGATTGAGCTAATGAACCGGAACAAATTTGATAATCAAACGTATTGCCTCGGAATACGGAAGCATATGGAGGTGATCCATTCGTGGCCACCACTCGGGGATCAAGCCATATGACAAAAGATAGGTAGATAACAAAGCTTCTTATACGCACTACCACTTAAATGCTTAGGCAATCTTCTAAAGACAGACAGCAATCAAGATAAGTATGATCTACACAGTAGAACATGTGTAACAGAAATCGAACATGTTTGTATAATTATCTAAAATACAACGACATCCAGGGGAATAGTATTTTGAACTTCTGTAGTTTTTAGAAGCGGTGATGCAACAAAGTTATGTAGTAGAGTGATACAGCCATATAGTTATAATGATTATGGTATGGTTAATTATCTCTGTAAGGTAGCCTAACATGTGGGAGAGAGATGTTGTGATAGTACGCCTTAGTGAAATTGTTCACTGCCCACACTGTCATATATTACCCGCCCACACATTACTGTACACGTACTGGTGGAGGGGTCGAGGGAGTTGGGGGGGGGGGGGAGGGGAAGTGGATAACAAGGGGTGGGGTGAGAGATTTAAACAATATATCTCCTCAGCTGATGATACATATTTTAATACCTGGTGAGGTAGTGATCCATCTCTGACGCTCCATGGTTGATGCCGCTTAAGGGGGGATGGGCGTATTTATTTGCTCATTTATGTATCTTTTTACTATTTTGTTAGTTTTAAGGGGGCATGGGCGTATTTGTTTTAGTTTTTTTTTCTATGTGATTGAGGGAGGCAAAAGGCAGAACTGCCTATAGCGAGTGCCTCCCCCATAGTTGAAAGAGTGACAGGGCCAAAATCAAGGGACGTTCGAGCCAAAATGCCTGGACACACGGAGTTTGAAGCAATTTAAGTCATAGGAAGAGGGAAAGACTGATTCTGGGAGAGAGTTCCAGAGCTCAGCTGTTGATTAGAAGAAAAACTGAGAGTAACGTTTCACTCTCGGGTTGGAGAGTTGCACAGAGTAGGGGTGGGATTGAGTTGCAAGACGGGTACCATGTGCCCTACGTAAAGAAGGTGGTATACACTGGGAAAGCTCTGAGGAACACTGATTATTATAGTAGCGATAGAATAGCGAGAGAGATGCAACATTGCGGAGGAGAGAGAGAGATAGCAGAGAGTTGGTGCATGTTGTTCATGTATGTATCGTTTTACTATTTTGTTACTTTCCTCCCTAGACCTCAATCAAGCTTATAAAAACACCCGCCCAAGACCCTCCTTCAAGATAAAGGTGTACATTTTTCGATAAAACAGTGTCCCGGCCGAAGGCCGATTCCTCTTATATTACAGGCTCACTATCGCTCGCCAGGAAAAACTAGACACCTAAATGACGCGGAATGTCTCAATATTGACAAATACATAGCACAAAAGGTCTTAAAATCGCCAAACTAATGGGCAAAACTTGTTAAAATCTGAAAACTAATGGTGCTAAACATGAGGAAGAAGGAGGACCAGACAAAATAACCATCTCCCCTTAACCTTGTTAGCTGCCCTACCATTATACTCATTCGCCATCAATATATGCTTTTAATATTATATTGTGATGAGTGATGCGATGGTCAATATATCCGAAAGATAATTAAATAACCTGGACCTCAGAGAAGAATGGTTTTAACCATAGCTTCTATGAATAGAAATTGAACCTTAAAGGAAGAACATTTTAAACTCTTTGTGCGATGTATTCTCTTTGTATACATTGTGGTAAAACATAAGATAGGTTATAGTACAAACCGATTATGTGGCAGTAACTAGTAAATAGTGAATTTGACCATCCAAGCATTCCATGGCTAATATGGAATTAGTGTAACACAACTATCTCCACCATTTTCTGTTTCAGCCTCATTTGACACACCAATAGTATATCCTCATGTTAAAGTTGTATCAGCTTTCGGTCTCATTTGGCCAATTCATGGTACTGTATGTTGAAAGTGTTTGAGGACAGACAGACTGTAGCAAAGGTTGACTTTGACAAAAGAGAAAATTAAGTATTAAACGATTAAGGAGATTAGTAAAGAAGTGACATTGACACATTAGTGATTGCGCTGCCATAGAAACGATGATGGAATTACTGTAAGTGACGATTGTAAGGTTAAACACAAACAGTTATTTCAATTATGGAAATTAACTGCTTATAAAATACAGAACTGTCGCAAAGAATGGCTACCAAAATGTATTTGTACTATAGTTATGTGGGTGAGAGAAAAAGGAATAATAATACCAATGATAGTGTTGTGATTCTTTTAACAATAACAATAACAAATTATCATTGTGAGCTTTAAGGAATGCATGATGATTAGAAAAACATATATGTTTGGTGGGTTAACATAATTATAATGTTGAGAAGTGGTAGAGTGTGGTTAAGATGAATAAGTAGTAATATTATTAATTTACATACAATTAAGACAAGATATGTTATAATGGACTGTATGATTGTTGTCTATGTGTATGAGGGAGAGACAAAAGGCAAAGCTGCCTGCAACAGGTGTCTCCCCCTATGGTGAACGAGTACCAGAGACACATTTGGGCGTTTGATAGTCATCTTCAAAAATTAATGTTTCGGTGTATTGGATAAAAGTTTGATGTGTTTGTTTAGTGTTGTGAAAAGAATAGGAGGAGGAGGTGTTTGTGATAGTTAGCTGGATTACTTTCTGTGTAGGTGAGACTCAAACACACTGAATGTATTAATAACGATGATATGGCACCAAGATAAATCAATATATATTACTAGACATTGCATACTTACTTAATCATGCTTTTTTCGTGTTTTGTATTTGTTTCTTTATAATAACATTTTATCCATCTTATGTTAACTCTAATCTTAATAGATCTTCGATTACCCAATAAATAACTTAGGATGATGAAATATTTTTAGATTCCATTATTTTTTTTTATTTTTTTTTTCTATGTGATTGAGGGAGGCAAAAGGCATAACTGCCTATAGCGAGTGCCTCCCCCATAGTTGAAAGAGTGACAGGGCCAAAATCAAGGGACGTTCGAGCCAAAATGCCTGGACACACAGAGTTTGAAGCAATTTAAGTCATAGGAAGAGGGAAAGACTGATTCTGGGAGAGAGTTCCAGAGCTCAGATGTTGAGCTCAGATGATTATAGCTAACATTAGGTAATTTGAGTCTGCATTGAACAAAATATGTACAGGTTATTTTTGTTGCCCGGTCGAATGGGTTAGCACAAACCATCTACTGTATATAAAATACTTAATAAACTACGCAATAATATACGTACCTGTCATAGTTTTTTCCAAGCTTAACATCATACTCTCCTGGGTTGGTGGAAGCAGTATACAATAATTAATCAAAGGCCTGCATTCATCACTCTTAAATCACCGTGATAGTACGGTGTCTGTAAATAACTATCTTAGATTATCAAGCCTATCATGGAGCAAATTACCTTTTTGTTATTAGTTAATTAATATGATGATTAGCTAACTTAAACTTATGCTTAACTCCTTATCTTCCGGTGACGCCTCTTTTATTTGATTCTAGCTATATAGAGATGATTGTGTGCAGTTTAAGAGTTTCAGTTGGAGCGAAAAGGGTCAAGTGAGATAGTTCGAAGCCTATTAATTGCTGCATGCCATTTTTAAACTGAATAAAATCGTCTAATAGTGTCCAGAATATGATGAAAATTACGTCACTGGTACTAAAGGGGTTAAATGAGGATTTTACTTGAAAACAGATGATCCGGAAACTATAAAACAGGTAACATGGGACAATTTTGGCAATTGGAATATACAACGATAACTATTATGAGTATTACGAACGTGCTACTACATGTGTCTGCGCCACTTTTATATACACATAGTTTGCATATCTAGTTATGTATTCTTCTAACCAAGCCAAATGTGACTGATGACCTTACTTGTATCTTAAGGCCTCGAGTATTATGCCACGTTTTGATAGTTTATTCTGGTTATCATCAGACGATTTTATACAGCTTACAAAGGATCTGTGTGAGTCAAAAGCGTAAAGGCTATCTCAGTTAAACCTCTGACCCCCAATTACCTTTCCTGATCTGAATAAAATAATCTAAATACAGCCAGAAAACAAAATTAAACGCCTCATCATATCTTGAAAGGGTTAAAATAGTGCTAACGAAGAAAAATTAGAAAAACAAGCCGCCAATATCAATATCTGTCTTGTATTTACAGGTGCTGCTACCTGGTGCTGATGGAACATATCAATAAACCCTATTTGAATAACATCACAAGCATAATGCAATCAGAAATTGCATACTATTCTGGGCTTTGATATTTCTAATTTAACTGTATTAATTCATGAAGTGGTGGTGGACAGGAGTGAATGGAGAATGCTTGTGAATAGTTGAGTGAACACGTGGTCATTTGGAGTCATTTCGGGCGCAAGTTGGACATCAGGCGCCTGGCCCGGGGAGTCGATTAATATGAAGGGTGCGCCTGGAAGTGTGGTGGGAGGGCTTGTGGCTTTGGCTCCGCTGCATGTCTGCCTGCCGAGATCGGAACCTTTCCGGGTGGTCGGGGGCCGGGGGAGTGCTGGAGCGACCTTGGTGACCCTGGTTTCTGGGTCTTCTCCTGGGTGACCTGGATGTGTGTGAGTTTGTGCTTTTTATCTGTTTATTGCTGTCTTGAGTCGGCTACCCCCAAAATGGGGATTGGGCCTGAGCATATAGATAGATAGATAGAATTCATGAAGAAAATATAGCCCTAAAACACAGTTTGTTATAGTCTGCACACTAAAGCAAAACTGTATAAGAAGTTGGGCATGTGTTAATGTTATATGGTATTACTAACATAACACACATTAATGCTAAAAATACAAGTTTAAAAAGTAAGATGATAAACATCAAATTCAATTATGAGATAAGACGAATGTCATATTTATAAAGCTACAGGTATAATGATGTTCTGTTCTTTTCACATAGGTATTCATAGTTTATACAGATAAGCTTCAACGAAAATGCAGATTCCTATATGCGCCCTAATTGTAATTATCACCTTGATCATCATCATTATAATCATCATCATCATCATCATAACGTATACAGAGTACTGTATGTTACATAGAAATAGAATAACTGGTTGAAACAAAATATATTAATTATAATCATGGCAATATAGTGAGCAAGATAACAAAGCATATCGTCCAATTAGTTTAACCTCAGTTGTATGTAAAATGCTAGAAACACTCATAAGAGACAGACTCGTAAATCACTTAGAGGAAAATAACATACTTAAAGATACTCAACACGGCTTTCGTAAAAAACGTTCCTGTTTAACAAACCTCTTAAACTTCTTCCACAATTACCCTCAACCTCTACGATGAGAGTAAAGCTGTAGATAATATTATATACCTTGATTTTCAAAAGGCCTTTGACAAAGTTCTCCACAAACCTTTACTGCTAAAACTAAAAGCGCATGGAATACAAGACGGTGTGTTGAAATGGATAGAAAATTGGCTCAGCGACAAAAAGCAAAGAGTAGTCATAAACGGTAAGGCATCTAAATGGACCAATGTAAGTAGCGGGGTACCCCAGGGATCGGTACTAGGACCAATTATCTTTCTAATTTACATCAACGACATAGATGAGAGTCCCACCTGTACAATCTCAAAATTTGCTGACGATACAAAAATTGCAAATAGCGTACTCTCAAAAGAACAAGTTGATGCTATGCAACACCATCTAGATAAGTTGTCATGTTGGGCCCAAATTTGGCAAATGAGTTTCAATGCGGATAAATGTAAAGTACTACATATCGGATACCAAAATGAGAAAGCAAACTATTTGATGAATGGCACTCAGCTTAAGAATGTAAACAGAGAAACCGATCTGGGAGTAACAATATCGAGTAACCTAAAACCGAGTCAACAATGTTCAGAAGTTGTTAAGAAGGCAACCAACATAATTGGCTTTATAGGTAGGTCATTTGAGCATAAATCCAAAGACGTTATCCTAACCCTTTACAATTCCTTAGTCCGCCCTCTTCTGGAATACTGCGTTCAATCCTGGTGCCCTTATTACCAAAAAGATATAGACAAGCTAGAACGAGTTCAACGTAGAGTTACCAAAATGATACCTAGCCTAAAGAACAAACCATACGAGGAGAGTCTTACAGAATTAAATTGATTTCCTTTAACCCAGCGCAGATTAAGAGGCGACTTAATTCAAGTGTTCAAAATCATCAAAGGCATCGACAATATGAACTGTAGTAAGTACTTCACTATCGACCAATCTAATTACACGCCGAGAAACGGGTGAAAAATTATTGGTAAATCTTTGAACTCACACGAAGCTAAAAAATTCTTCTTCAATCGAGTTGTCAACTTTTGGAATGGGCTTCCCCGAGATGTTATAGACTGCAGCACCGTTGATTCATTTAAACTTCGCCTAGACAAATATCTCGAATCAAACCCGCGACTGACTGCGTTTGTAAACGAATAACTTTATTTTATCCTCCCCTCAGTTACTAACCCATCTGTCCGCTACTAACTTGCTAATCCTGCCACGGACATTAGTTCCAGGGCAGTAGTTCCCTTTCCAATGTTCCCTTACCCACTCTAAACCACTGTTTGGACACTTGATCCTCAGTGTTTTGGAGGACAAGCAGCCTAGAAGGGTCACTAGACCTGTTGTTGCTTGATTTCCTTTGTTATTACGCACAGTATAAGTTTTGTTTCTCTCCGTGATCTTATATATGGAAATATATTGTGTATGGTTGAATTACGAGTGTAGTTTCTTTTGTAGCAGTTAAATAATCAGATTAGCCAACTGATAATTAAACGAAAACACACTCGCTATTTACTCGCACTATTCTACTTCGTACATAAAATCACAAAGAGGAACAGAATGCATGTGGGCAACTGTACCATGACAATAAAGGATATGAACGTTGTGGTCCAAGATAGCAAAAAAAAAAAAAAATATCATAATCTATAATTTCTCGGCCACACAGTGAGGGAGCTCCGGGGGTCACCGATAATGGTTGATAAAGTAGATCGCCGCTAATGTTAGAACTGGAGAACATATTATAATTACACTGCGTGGATAATTGTAGATATAATTAAATCCATTATGAAAACTTAGGACACCATTACCCTTGATTAGTTATTTCCAAGGAAAACTGTTGTATCATATTAATTTGTTTTCCTAAAGGTTAATTAAACTACGATTCACCATATATCTAATTTCTTAATTGAGCTGCTTATTATACTGTAGGCCTATATATCAACTATTACAGTCCATTTTTAATCTACTGTTGACTTTATCGTTCCTTTTAATCATCCGATGCGGTATAATTACAGCTAGGAGATATCATTGTTTCGCAATATATATAATAGTCTACAGCATATAATATACTGTATATATATATATATATATATATATATATATATATATATATATATATATATATATATATACATATAATTATAGACATACTGTATACAGTATATTGTATCATAGAAATGTTTCGCTAATACCATAATTACCATAACCCGAGGCTGCGATTTACTTTCCAAAGGTATTAACTCTATCAAGACTGAGGCATATTATCCATACATTGTCTGAGTTTATGTACACTCTAGTTGGATACTTAGGCATCATTAAGGGAGATTGCGTTACAAAATGGCTCGGTATTAACCTTAGAACCTACATTCTGGAAGCTGCTAGGCTATGGTTAGTCCTCCATGAGCTTGATCATAGAGTTTTTGCTATAAAAAGTTATATTCAGTATGCACCAAATTTGGGGTCAATCAGGATGCAAGAAATGTTCACTTATACAGGAACGCGTAATTGAAAGGCTGCCACCGCTAATACAACTAAACATAACTTTTAAGTTTATTAATAACTTTACATATTCCTGGCGTGCTTAGTGAGATACGCTGATAAGTAAGGACCGGACAAATGATTGATAATATTCAGTTATATTTAAACTAAGTATTACGTGACTAAATCACTGAATTAATACAGGTTGGCTACAGAAATAACATTTACTACAGACCAACAATTAAGGGTTAGTGACACTATGATGAGGAAAGTGGGAAGTAGTTTGAGAGTGAATAAGAGACATAATCGGAAGTGAGAATGGAAAATAGCTGAATAAATATAATAAGATGGAAGAAAGAAAGGATGACGATGCATCAAATTTATAACTATCAGGAAAAACAATGTATTGTAATAACTGAATTGCTTGCCATACATGCTTAATTGTTTTATATATTTACAGTATAATTATAAGCTTCGAAGTGAACAGGTTGTGTGAGGCTCTGCCTGTGTATCTTATGAGGTACAAAGTCTGAACCCCGCGAGGACATGACGCGTTGAAGCAGTTTATTCTGGCGGCTATCATTGGACTATTTTATAAAGCTTTGGAAGGATCTGTGGGGATTGAAAGGGTAAAGACTATATCAATTTACCCTCTGACATCCACGTACGTACACTTCCTAATCTGAATAAATGGAAAAGAAGTGCGTCATCGAGCCTCAGAGGGTTAAATGTGTGATCCACTTCTCCCAACACTCACTGACCAATAGATGAATGAGATAATATTGAATGATATGTAGATCCTAACTAGGCAGATAACTAGAAATCCTCCACCTCGGTCAGATCATTACATCCAGTATTGTACAGTACATCTCTGTTTTGTTTTTGTTTTTTTCTATATTCCAACTACTCCCTCTCGGGCATAGGCTGAGAGCCTGTACATTCCACCGCTCAACACGGTGAAGCCCGTGAGGTCTTGTTCCAGTCTGGGGAGTGAGACATGTGAAGCATCCATCATGGCTCGAAGCAGCTCCATCTCTGAAGCGGCCGGTTGCTTCGCTCAAGTGTTTCACCGTCTCATCCTCCAGACTCAGACCCTCACTCTCAGAACGCCACCTATTGAGCAGTGAACTCACTAGGCATTGTCCCCCTGTAACATATTTTGAATATGGGAATATTCATACAGTGTTATTTAATCAGGGAACAATGAGGGTATTTTTTTGGCATTTCGGTGGGCTTTGTGGTAATGCACTGATACTAGGTACAGCACAAATTCAATCCCAATAATATCTTCCCATTGACATATCGGGATTTGAACCCGGGTCCATTGGATTACCAATCCAGTGGCATGACCACTCCACCACACCTCCCCTAAAATCATATTCATATCATAGTCATCCTTTCAAGATACGATGGTTAATTTTTTTTTTTTTTTTTTTTTTTTTTTTTTTTTTTTTTAAAAGACCTCCGTCTACGTATTGTGAAAAACCTGTTATCCTCCGGCAAATTGTGGGGTTGAGTGAGTGAAGGGGGGGGGACAGTGAATGAAGGAGGATGCATGTTTTTCATAATAAGTGTTGCTAGCCCCAAACGCGCGAGCTACTGTGGCTTTCAACCATCCGACACATCCCCTTTTATTAATGTGCATCACACATGTTACATACAAATAAGGTTTATGTTTTGTTTTACCCTACTGTGGAAAGACTACGGATACACCACTCCTGCCGGGGCCTCACGCAGTGGCATGACTCAGTCCTGTCGAACTGAGCTAATGACACTGGTGGCATTGCCCCGGAGGATAGCCATCCCTAGTCTTTGCTTGAGCCAGAGGGTTTCCCGGGGTTCTCCTGAAACTTCTCTGATTTTACGGCCTATTTCATTCACCATCTTAAGGGTGGTGGGGCCGAAGACTCCTGAAGTTTCGAATGCCAGGGGCTCGAACTGATGAATTCTGGCGATGGCTTGATATTTTTCTCGCTTTTTATTTTCTGCTATCCGGGCGGCTTCACCTGCTTCGTCGGCGTTTCTGGCGGCGTTGGTTGTGGAGAAAGTGTCAACACATGTGGCATCCCACACGAGGCACCGGCCATTCTTGTAAGGGAAAGTGGTCATCCCATCTGGCCGTTTGCCGTCTTCTCTGTGAAGTCCATGTGGTTCGAGGATTGATGCACAGTTAGCACTCTGCAGGGCCCGTTTTATGACATTATTTAGTGCAGAGTGTCTTGGCAGGCGGCCTGCGTTGTAATTACATGACAAGGCATGGTGACCTTGAGCATCCATCCTCCCATCACACTTGCAAGGGTGTGGGTGACAAACTGCCGCACCCACTCTGAGCGCGATGGCGACCCGGAGCGCTTCAGCATCCAAGTGAGTTCCAAGAGGTGGGATGGGGATGGCGTGTAACCACAAGCCACTCTCCGAACGGGCGGCTGCCTGGAGGCGTGCTTTTGCAACCTGGTCTGCATTGGTTAGGAGATTTTCTTGAGTTTTCTTCGCCGAGATGGTATCCCACGCTTTCTGCTTGCTCCTGGAGGTACCCTGAGGCTCCTCCTCTACTCCTGTACTTCCCTTCCAGGTGTTAATCGCTGCTGTTACGTCCCCATTAAGTGTCATTCCGGGTTTAGAATAAAGGATGGACAATACGAGGTCGTTGGTCGCGATGAGGGAAGAGATAAAGGCTGGGGAGGCAATATCCGAGGCTCTCCGTATGCCCAAGCCCCCGAGGCGGACAGGAAGGGTGGCTTGTGTCCAGGCCCGTTCTTTAAATTCCACGTTGGTGATGCTGGTCACTGCTTCTCGGATTATGCTGTCTAATTCTTGGAGGCCGCCATTGTTCGTGTAAGTCATCGATGTGCGCAGGAGGTATTGGAGTTTTGGGATGGAGAAACAGTTCTTGAGCAGGGCCAGAGCTGAGTGGGCATCGATGTGTATCAGGCGACTCACGAGACGTTGAAGCTCCTCCTTTTTAACTTGAAGTGCTGGTGGGATTGCTGCCAGAGTTAGTGGGGAACCTAATAGGGTTTGCTGGTGCTCCTGAAGGATCTTTACATCTGGCAATATGTTTCGGAACAGGGCCTGAGTCTCTTCTCCTTGTTCACGTGTGTGGTTGAGGAGAACAAGTTCACATTTGGTGTCATTTATCACTAGCCCGGCCTGGCCGAGGTCAGTTATGATGTTATTTAGGTCGGTTAGAACGTTCTCTACTGACCCACCCAAGGTTGCATCGTCCAGGTACCATACATTCAGCTCTGACCTTACTTTGTTAGCTGCTGCATCCACCCCTATTGAGAAAAGAGCAGGACCACCTGGATCTCCCTGCTGTAACCCGGTCTCTGATGGGATTACCGTCTCGCCAAAAATCAGGATTGAAGGTTTGGAATAAGCCTGCCAAAGTAGGGGGTACAGAGTGGGGATGTGTTCTTGAGCTGCACGGAGGAAGACATCCCTGCGGATGCTGTTGAATGCGTTCCGCATGTCAATCTTTAGAAGCACTCGTTTTCTTGGGCTTGGCTGAGGTAGGTGCGGGTTGCGTGTACAGCAGCTTCACACCCCCCTGGAGTTCCGAAACCTAGTTGAACTGGTCTTAAGTGTTGACCTAGGCCATTCGAGAGTGGTTTCAAACCCACCTTTGTGGCAAGGCGGCGGAAGGTGTTCCCTACTGCTATTGGGCGCACGCCGCCATCTTTTTTTGCCAGTGCACAGAGTGATGCCCCAAAAAATAGGGGTGTGGCACAGTCGGGTACTTCCCCTCTTAAAACCATGTTGATGAATTTGGTGAGGGTTTCCAAGAGTGCCTCCCCAGCAGCTCCTGATCCCTGACCCAAGAGGCCTTTGAGGTGGGCGGGTCGGATACCATCTGGGCCCGCGGCTGAGCCTGCTGGGAATGAAGTCACTGCGGCGACCACCTGCTCCTTCGTGACAACTAAAGGTTGGCGCATCTGGTCATTTGGGGCAGGGGGGAGGTTTAGGTCCCTAGGTGTAGGTGGGTGCTTTTCTTGTAGGGCTTCAACAACTTCGGTGCCTTGACCAGCAAAACCTTCTGAAGAGGACAACAGTCTGACGGCCCCTTTGATGTCACTATCCGCCAGCTTCGCAGCGACCCTCTTACGTAGCTGTTCAGCCTCTTCCTCTTCCTTCTCCTGGTGCTTCTGGGCCCTGTTTGGTTGCTGTTCGGGGGGTTCCACCAGTTTGTTTCCATCCATATACTGTGCTACTTGACGTTTCACTCTGGTGGCTAGTGAAACCTGAAGATGGTCTTGTATGTTGGTTCTGGGTGGTTTTCGGAGGGCCCCATAGGAGAAACCCAGGAGCCGTGCCCATGCGAGGGGTGTCTTGAGCTGTAGGGCCTGCTTTATGATGGTTGTAAGGGCCTCCGCCACTTGGATTCTGGCTCCTTTAGGTACCCGGGCAAGGACCTGGATCCGCGCTTTCCATTTGGTCACCAGTTGGGTCAAGTCGGCGACCGGTGTTGCCGGTGTTGCCCCGGTTGGCTCTGCAGTGGGCCCTGGGCATGCGAGACATTTCCAGTTTGGTTGTTCTCCTGATGTTTTCTTTGTCAGCTTAGCACAAGATAAATGAATAGATCTAAGACAGCCGGAACATTTTCGCGAATTCTTTCTTGCATTGGTTGTTCCGCACTTAAGACACTTAGTATCTGCTAGGCCATAGTCTTCCAAGATTATCCGTTCCTCTGCCTCTACCAAGCCGTCCTCCTGATCTTCCCGTGGTGCTTCCATCTACGCATCCACTGTACTTTGGATTTCATCAAACCTGGTGATTTTGGAACAGTAAGTCACACCCAGACGTCAAGGTGGTAGACTTCATAATTCAAGTAAGGTTCAGGCTTAGTGGCAATAAATCACAGTTTGTGGTTGACTATCACTAGATTATAAGACCTTTCGAGGCATTTAGGTGTCGATGTATTTTCCTGGCAAGCGCTAGCCAGCCTGTAATTTTAGAGGCACCGGTTTTCGTCCGAGGTATTTTTCTACCGAAAAATGTACAAATTGATCTCGACGGGATCTTGGGGATGCTTTTTCAAGTTTAATGAAGGTCTAGGAAGGAAACTACATTAATAATACATCAATCGATATTTAAACCTTAAGGTCGCCAAATAATTTACTTCACCATACTTTGTGAAGCTTATCCTGCGTTTTCTGACCAACAAGCTGAAGTGGCCCCCACACCCTTACCTTATAACTCACATACACCTACACATATCCCACCCCACCATCTCTCTCTCTCTCTCTCTCTCCTAAATATTTAACGGTATGCATAATATTTCTCCTCAATTTCTAGTTTGTATAAATTCCTTATTTAATTTCTATCCTTTGTAATTTTACGGCAATTTTTCCGAAGGAATAGGAAGGTTGGGAGAGATCCTTCTACTGTACTATTACTGTATGTTGGGGGAGATCCTATATCGACAAGAATAAAGTCTTGACTACCTCGTTTGGATCATGAGGTATGTGTGGTCAGTGTATGAGTGTGTATACTGTATATATATATATACTGTGACTGTGAATGCAAATCAATAGGTTTTCCATTACCGCGGTATTACTTATGATGTAATGATGTAATTAAGGTCAAGTACGCTACAAAAATCATGTTAAGTCATACAGTCTAATACAAATCTCTAATTTTTAAACTACCCTCCTTCGGTTTCTATCCCTCTATCTGTACCTTTATCTCGAATTTCCTTTCTGGCCGTTCCATAGCTGCGGTTGTGGACGGCCATCGTTCGCTTCCTCAACCTATCAACTCCGGTGTTCCTCAGGGTTCTGTCCTATCTCTAATTCTCTTTCTAATATTCATTAATGATTTTCTCAACTGTACCTCCAGTCCTATCCATTCATATGCTGATGACTCTACCTTACACTACTCAACCAGTTTTCCAGAACCCCCCAGCAAGCAAGCACTAAAAAAATCATGTGATGATGCCATAAAACACTTAATTCTGACCTATCAACCATTTCCATTTGGGGCAGAGAAAATCTTGTTGCTTTCAATGCTTCCAAAACCCAATTTCTCCATTTATCTACCCGTAAAGAACTCCCACAGGAGTCAGGACTATACCTTATACTTCAACAATACACAAATCAATCCTTCATCTTCTCTCAGTATTCTAGGTGTCTCTTTTTTTCCTGATCTCACTTGGAAAGACCATATTACCACCCTTGCTTAAAAAGCTTCCCAGAAGCTGGCTGTGCTCAACTGCCTCCAGGGGTTCTTTACGCCTGCACAGCTTCTTGCTCTGTACAGGGGCACAGTACGTCCATGTATTGAATATTGTTCGCATGTGTGGGGAAGATCCTCTCACACAGCACTTCTCGACAAAGTAGAAAAGAAAGCCTTTCGTCTCATTAACTCACGTCCACTCACTGAATCTTTGCAATCTCTCTCTCTTCGCAGCAATGTTGCACCGCTCTCGCTATTCAACCACTAATACAATAATCAATGTTCCTCAGAGCTCTCTCAGTGTATATCACCTCCTCTACGTAGAGTATGTAGCACCTGTCTTGCAACACAATCCCATATCCTACTCTGTGCAACTCTCCAATCCAAGAGTGAAACAATATTCCCAAACCCTCTTCTATTCAACAGGTAAGCTCTGGAACTCTCTCACTGAATCCATCTTCCCCTCATCCTATGACTTAAATTGCTTCAAACTCCGTGTGTCCAGGCATTTTGGCTCGAACATTCATTGAGTTTGGCCCTGCCACTCTTTCAACTGGGGGAGTCACTCGTCACAAGCAGTTCTGCCTTTTGTCTCCCTCATCCACATAGACAAAAATATACATCTTCAGCGGATATTCATTTGCATTATTTCTGATAATTTTTAGTTTCAGTTCAGTGTATTAGGGGACCTGTAATGGTTTAGTGACTTACTTATGGTATATGTTATTTTATAGCGCCAATCATTTTGGCTCGAACATTCCTTTATTTTGGCCTATCACTCTTTCAACTCTTGGGGAGGCACTCGTCACAGGCAGTTCTGCCTGTTGTCTTTCTCATCCACATAGAAAACAAATGTAGAGGTTATGACATATTTACCTTGTTGACAAGAAGGTATTCAGTTATTTCACTAAAATAACACGTCGTTCAAACGTATTATCTCCTAGATTTGAATAATGTCCAATTACTTGTTAGGTTATTAGTATAGGATAGGTTAATGCAAAGCTAAGTATGAGTGAATCGACTATGAATGTGGGCAGCACAGAAACGAGATAAGATTGTAAGGGTCCAATAAACAAAATCAATATTTTATAAGGGATTAAACCATTAAAATATATATCACTAACGGAGATAGTTAAGAGGAGTAATACATAAATACAGTATACGAAATCCACTATACTGTATATGAAGAATCTTGATCCATTCAGTAGCGGAGACATCCTTTTCATTATATTCTGGCAACTATTAGACGATTTTCTTTAAGGTAGGAATAACGTTTACCCATTAGAAGACTACAGACTATCTCAATTACTCCTTATAGCTAGCACACATCTTTCCTAAGCTTCATAAAATCGTCTAAATGTAGCTGAAATAATATATATAAAACACGTCGCCGGTACACAAAGGGTTAAATGTGGAAAATTATGTGGAAATGGAAGATGTTACGAAGAGGATTAAACTCGGCGTGGATAGGGGTGTATGTGTGTGTGTGTGTGTGGTAGTGTATGTGTGTGTGTGTGGTAGTGTATGTGTGTGTGTGTGGTAGTGTGTGTGTGGGGAGGGGGGGGGGGGGGGGGGGGGGGGGGCGCGAGCGGGAATGACCATAGGGGGGGGGGGGTGAAGACCGTGAAATTCCCAGGTATTCATCGGGACTCCTTTACCTGCCACAGCTAATTACCTGAGGGGTCTCGGACACTTCTCTAATTTCATACTCGTAAAGCAATATCATCCACACAAATTTAAAAGTGTATTTGTTATTCTTATCTGACATTTCACCAAAAAATATCAGATACTTATAGAGTTGTGCTAAAAGATATAGATAATATAATGTTATAAATTAATGTGTTGCCAGAATTAAATAATAATTATGGCCGTGAAAAATCATGTGTCAATATAATCCACATAATTTAGTATAATAAAACTATGTAATTCCCTCTATTGTTTAGCAAAATTAGTTTGGAAATTTTGAGACATTCTCAGAATTAGCTAGGCGATATTAAAACCATTCATGCCATTTAGGTGTAATTTTTTCACTGGCGAGCGTTAGCGAACTTGCAATTTAATGTGAACAAGCCGGATGTGCCGAAAAGTGGAACACTTTATCTCGAAGGGGATTCTTTGGGGTGTTTTTCATTAAGTTTGATGGAGGTCTAGTTAGCATACTAAATAAATTATAATTTAATGATAAATACATACAATAAATTAATTATAAACACCCCAAAACCTCTCCTTAAACTGATATGGGTGTCGGCGATGAAAATCGTATGAAGTCGCATAAGTGGGAAAGTGGCATTAGCATTCATTATGTTTGATCTCCCTGCTTATTATCTTCAACTGTTGCCATAATTCGTATGTGTTTCCAATATATAGATTATCCTTATATTTCGCATATATTCTTTTGTCGTTTATAACAATTTCACGGCAACAAATGCAGATCACATAAGATAATAGAACGCGTAATAAATGCAGAACACATAAGATAATAGAACGTGTAATAAATGCAGAACTAAAACCAAAGCACACTATCCAAGATAAACAGATACTTGTACACGATACACCGAACATGCCATCTTCCACAAACAACACCCTCCCCCTTCATCACAGGTGAGAGTGGTCAGGTAGGCGGACACCTGTTGAGTGTTAGGCCATTCAGTACCGTTGACGTCATTTTCATTATATTCTGACAATTATTAGTCGATATTATTCAGCTTAAGCAGTACTTCTAACAATAAAAAGGATACGGACAATCTCATTTAATCCTTTGAGCTACCACAGATCCCTCTTAAACTGCCCAGAATTGTCTAAATATAGCTATAATAGAATTAAATAGACGTCGCTGGTACGGAAGGGGTCAAGGAGGTGTAATACGAGCGGATTTTCCGTCAATATTTATGGGCAATTGTTGTATGGCAGCCTTTAATTTCAAGTTCCACAACAATTAAACTACCTGATATAATCTGCTTTCAATTTAGTTTCAAGTTCCAATGCGAAAGAGCTTAAACATAATATGAGAACACAAGTTGCTCATCAAAAATTGCCAGAAAATGCACTCTTGTGACACCGCCTTTACAGCCAGTGTTCCAGGCTCTACCAAACTATTAATATATTAATTAATACATTAATAGAATGACGCTTTATTACTCTTACATCTATTGGGGGAACGTTTTTTGCAGGCAGCTTTGCCTTTTGTCTCCTTCATACATATAGGAAAAAAATAAAACAAATCAGGCCTCAGTTATACGAATCATTTGCTACGCATGTGTGAGCCACTGCACATACTGGCCACCAATATTTTACTCATATGTTTACTCATTTATGCCCAACGGGAAAAAACAAATATATATATATATATATATACTGTATAATTATATATCGTACGGCAATGAAGAAAAGGAGGCAGCAATGTTCAATATATTATATTTCAGTTATGATCACAATAGAAAAATGCTGGCTAATTATATACCACGAGTATAAGATACCCATATAAGGAGTAACTAAGAATATATATGTATGCTAATTAGCATATCAGACTCTCCCAAAGAACCCTTGAAAGAAGAAATATATAATCATTACATCAGCTTCAGCTTTTCCTCTGTATTGTACACCTTGTAAGATTTCCAACTGGCCCAGTGTTATTAGTATTTATGCTACTTAACTATTTCGAGCAGAGTAATGGCAAGCAAAATATACATGCTTAACCTACCCATTGGTTTGTTAATTAACCAACCCATTGGTTTGTTAATTAACCTACCCATTGGTTTGTTAATTAACCAAACCATTGGTTTGTTAATTAACCTACCCATTGGTTTGTTAATTAACCTACCCATTGGTTTGTTAATTAACCTACCCATTGGTTTGTTAATTAACCTACCCATTGGTTTGTTAATTAACCTACCCATTGGTTTGTTAATTAACCTACCCATTGGTTTGTTAATTAACCTACCCATTGGTTTGTTAATTAACCTACCCATTGGTTTGTTAATTAACCTACCCATTGGTTTGATAATTAACCTACCCATTGGTTTGTTAATTAACCTACCCATTGGTTTGTTAATTTCTGTTGTTTAGGATTGTCATGATTTTGATGTGTTTACAGATCAGGTCAGGTCAGGTGAAGGTATTGAGGGATAAGCTTTAACAACGGCACCTCGTTGCTACTTTCTACTTTCCTCTTTTTTCTGAAGAGTGTAGAGAGGGGAGAAGGAATGTTGGAGATAGAAGAAGCTATTGGAGTGGCTTTGTTGTGTGTGTTATTAGTCTGTATACGTCGTCGATGTGTCCCCCGACTGGGTGCGAGCCTGTGAAACATGCTAGGATACCCCACACCCATTAAATGTCCAACTTGACTGTGATCGAACTCAGGTCAAGCAGATTCACACATGAGCGTGCTCTCCTCTCGACCGCCGCGGCTCTTATGTAGTAATAATACAGCGAACCCTGGGTCAGTTGGAAATCATGCCAACTGTACCTCCACAAATATATGTATGAAGCTTTTGAAACCACCAACAATGATCAATGAGAGGGCGGATAATTCTTTGTTATATTGCAAGTTCATTACCCCAGAGAAGGTGAGTTTTGCACGGTTATAAATTTGAAGGATAATATGAATTTGTATAGCTCTTAATCATACCCTCCATAATTTTCCATTACCTTTTACTTAAACTGAGATTTAAATTTATTTCTATATTATTATAATTATATTTTTCGTTTCCTCCCTAGACCTCCATCAAGCTTATAATAATATCTCCAAGACCCCCCTTCGAGATCATTTTGTGCATGTTTCGGCAGAGAAATGCCCCGGCCGAAGGCCAGTTCCTTCTAAATTGCAGGCTCGCTATTATTCGGTAAGAATATATCGGCACCAAAATTAATAGAAGGGACTAAAAATTAACAAAGACATTAGTCGAAAGGTCTTAAATTAGCCAAACTAATGGGGCGAAAGTCTAAAAATATAAAAATTAATGTGGCTAAACATGAGGAAGAAGGGAGTTCAGCATCCCCCCCCCCCTCCCTCCCACACACACACACCCTTAATCATACTGAGGTTAGGGGTCATGAATTCTGGCCTATCAATAATGAATGGAATACAGTACAAAACAATGTCGTGATTCAGTAATGCTTGGCCTTGTAACTATCTAACGGGCTTTAACTGTGACCGTGGTGAGGTAATTATGAACCTTTTCTTCCGTGTCAGTGTTCTGAGAAGCCACAATGTTATTACATAATCCGACGTCAAGTGTTCAGTGTAAGTTTCTTCATTAACTATCTAACGGGTTTTAACTGTGACCGTGGTGAGGTAATTATTAACCTTTTCTTCGTGTCAGTGTTCTGAGAAGCTACAATGTATTCAGTGTAAGTTTCTTCATTAACCGTAAGGTTGGTAAAATAATTGCTGAACCGTGAGTGGGGTCTTGTATCTTATGAGGTTATTATTCAGTCATTCCACAAAGTTACAAACATGACTTTAAGTACTTACATGTATGAGGACATAAGCATATGTACAGGTAATTATATCCTCAACAATTCGCACAACTATGTGCATTATGCATGTGTGTGTGTGTGTGTGTGTGTGTGTGTGTGTGTGTTGCACATAAAGTAGTGATTGTATAATTTGTTCTGTTCAACGTCAATGAATAATGCAATTAAACTCCCAAATTCTTCAGTATTTACCTGTCAACACTCAAATACTAATAATTATTTTGTCCAAGTATACTTCATTAACCCGAGAATGGCGAGGAGACTCTTAAGAGGTTTTATTGGGCGAAGGCGACGAGAATCTTAAGATCCAAGGCCTAAAAAAGTATTTTAAAAGACCCCAAAATCACTCAAAACAAAGGAATATATTATTAAGTGAGATAATTCCCCTCTATACCTCCTATCACTCATCCACATGTGTCTTTATCACCCCCCAAATACTATTCCCACTTGTTTTATTGCTGTTACATGTTAATGTCTTCATATTAAACGTAAAATAGGCGCATATGAATAAGTAATAACGATATTTATCGGATAATGATAATTTTAGGCGGGAATGAACCAAAATATGCTCGCTTGGCGGGCACTTTTAAAAAACAATGGCGCGCCATTGCCGGATTAAGCCTCTCGACATGACCCTTCGGGTAGTGTGGATATACCAAAGCCATAACTGTGATCTGTTTGGGCATAATCTAAGTAATATGATTTTACATGAATTGTAATTGAAATCAATATCAATAGTTTGATATAAAGGAATCTATACTAATCACTTGAATACCAATGATTATTGGGATAAATGAGTAGTTTATGCAAAGCTAAGTTAAAGTTGAGGGGCGATAGACAGGTTGGGGAGGTACAAATTAGTTTATGCAAAGCTAAGTTAAAGTTGAGGGTGGATAGACAGGTTGGGGAGGTACAAATTAGTTTATACAAAGCTAAGTTAAAGTTGAGGGGGATAGACAGGTTGGGGAGGTACAAATTAGTTTATGCAAAGCTAAGTTAAAGTTGAGGGGGGATAGACAGGTTGGGGAGGTAAAAATTAGTTTATGCAAAGCTAAGTTAAAGTTGAGGGGGGATAGACAGGTTGGGGAGGTACAAATTAGTTTATGCAAAGCTAAGTTAAAGTTGAGGGGGATAGACAGGTTGGGGAGGTACAAATTAGTTTATGCAAAGCTAAGTTAAAGTTGAAGGGGATAGACAGGTTGGGGAGGTACAAATTAGTTTATGCAAAGCTAAGTTAAAGTTGAGGGTGGATAGACAGGTTGGGGAGGTACAAATTAGTTTATACAAAGCTAAGTTAAAGTTGAGGGGGATAGACAGGTTGGGGAGGTACAAATTAGTTTATGCAAAGCTAAGTTAAAGTTGAGGGGGGATAGACAGGTTGGGGAGGTACAAATTAGTTTATGCAAAGCTAAGTTAAAGTTGAGGGGGGATAGACAGGTTGGGGAGGTACAAATTAGTTTATGCAAAGCTAAGTTAAAGTTGAGGGGGATAGACAGGTTGGGGAGGTACAAATTAGTTTATGCAAAGCTAAGTTAAAGTTGAGGGGGGATAGACAGGTTGGGGAGGTACAAATTAGTTTATGCAAAGCTAAGTTAAAGTTGAGGGGGATAGACAGGTTGGAGAGGTACAAATTAGTTTATGCAAAGCTAAGTTAAAGTTGAGGGGGGGTAGACAGGTTGGGGAGGTACAAATTAGAGAGAATGAAAGGAAGAAAGAAACAGGAAAATAGAAGAGGAAAAGGTGGAAGGCTGTCTTTGCTACGCAATATTTATATCATACTGTATGCATATCATTTGACAAACCACAGAGCAGTGTCAGCATCCTGGGGGGCGGAAAGTGAAGGAAGGAGGATGGTCGTGTATAGAAGGAAATGCATGGTCGTGTGTAAATGGAAATAATTATGTGATCATATGTAGAATTAAGGAGCACAGAGAGTATGTGCAAAAGGTGCACATTATGTATTCTTACACATAACAAGATAAATCAGTGTTAAAAAAGTATGCACAGTAAAGGAGGTGGAAACGGGTGATATCTAGAACAAGGTGATATATATATATATATATATATATATATATATATATATAACAGCTCAGGGATTGATACGTTTGGCCATAGGTAGATATATAATGTAGTTCTACAAGTTAAACAATCAAACACTGAACATAATGGAATCCAAAATCATCAGCCCACGCCCTCTCGTAAATAACTATATAAACGGTTCAACCAATATGGCTTGTATCATCATTCCTCTATAAGAATGTCAATACTATAATGATATAAACTGAACACAAATATTACAGAAACAAAATATATGTGCGCAATAAAACCTAGACACATCAACGGCGAGTACGATAAACAATTGCTGAAATTTAATACCAGATAAATCTTTCTGCGAATGACTATTAGCATCACATGTTTTGCAGTTTGGAATACCAGGTTGAATACTGCACACATATATATATACAGGAAAATATAGGAACAGAAAGAAGTGGTCATAAACGGGAGGAGAAAGAAGAGGAGAGAAACAAAGAGGGCGAAGAAAAGAGGACAAGATAGGAACACATAGGAGTGGACATAGACGAGAGGAGAAAGAAGAAGATAGACGAGAGGAGAAAGAAGAAGATAGACGAGAGGAGAAAGAAGAGTAGAGAAAGGAATATGACAAAGTAAAGAGGAACAGACAGGAGACAGAAGATGATATAAAAGAAAACGGGAAAGTAAAAAGGAACAGATAGAAGTGGACATAGACGAGAGGAGAAAGAAGAGGAGAGTAAAGAAAATGGGAAAGTAAAAAGGAACAGATAGAAGTGGACATAAACGAGAGGAGAAAGAAGAGGAGAGTGAAGAAAATGGAATAGTAAATAGGAACAGATAGAGGTGGACATAGACGAGAGGAGAAAACAGAGGAGAGATAATAATAGAACAAGGAACATAGAATAAGGTAGAAGTGGACATAGACAGAAAGAGAGAAGTGCTATCAAACAAATAAAAAAGGAGGAGAGACAAACACAAAGGGAAAAGTAAAATAGGAACAGAAAGGAGTGCACATAGCCGAGAGGAGAAGGAAGAGGAAAGAAAAGAAAAGCGATTAGATAGAAACATAGGGGGACTTCACTCTAACATCAATTCTGTACACCAATTTCTTCAAGCAGAATCCACTACTCTCCTTTTTTTGACAGAGACTCAAGTAACATCCACATCTGACACGTCTAGATTTAATTTTCCAGGTTATCAACTGCTCCAAAATTTCAGACCTAAAGGAGGTGTATGTTGCTTCGCAAAATCTGAAATTGCCCTGGAGGAGGTTACTAGTTTCAATTGTCCCTATTTTGATTATTCTATATACAAATTAATTTCTGCTGGTAAATTTAAATACATATGTTGCATCTACCGTTCCCCAAATACTCCTCCAGAGCAAAGTCCTTTTGATCCTCTGTCCTCACAACTCATTGTCCTCAACTTAAATGCTTCTTCTGAAATCACTGTGTTGGGTGATTTTAATGTCCATAATGTTGAATGGCTCACTCATTCAGCCAGGACTGATGATGCTGGTCTTGAATGTGAGCTATTTGCAGACTCATTTAATCTCACTCAACTAGTCAACCAACCCACCCGTGTACCAGATAATCCTAATCATAATTCCCACCTACTGGACTTATTTTTAACAACCAATTCAGAAAATTATGATGTTACAGTGAGGTCCCCGCTTGGATCTTCTGATCACTGTCTGATACAGGCCACCTGTCTATCACCTACCACACCTTCCCACTCTGAACCTGTTTTGGTGACTAAATGGCATTACGATAGGGCAGACTGGGAGGGTCTTCAAGGTTTCTTTATTGATATTCCCTGGACCTCTTTCTTTTCTAATGATGCACACTCCACCTTGAGCCACATACAAGATTTTGTAAAAATTGGAATGGAAACTTTTATTCCTCATCAAAAGTACAGTAAAAGATCTAATTCACCTAAATGGTTTGACCATAATTGTGCTAGAGTAACTGAACAAAAAGCAATAGCCTACAATGCATACACGAGATCAAAAACACATGAAGCCTTTAAGTACTTTAGAAACATCAGAAATCATGCCAAAACTGTATTAAACCTAACTAAATCAAACTTTCTCCATAAGCAGGCAAATAAACTTCTAAATAATCCAAATGATAACAAAATATTTTAGTCTACTCTTAACTCATTCAAATCCAACTTCACTACTGCTTCATCCATTCCACCATTAAAATCTCCGACTGGCAATCTTGTAAGTGACCCACGAGGTAAAGCTAACCTTCTTGCGGATATTTTCTCCACCAACTCAACCTTAGATGAAATAAATCAAGATGTCCCTGTACTTAATTTTAATTCGCCTGAAATTCCCTCACTTAAGATCCACACCAGACATGTTAAAACTATTTTGCAGAATCTCTCAGTAGATAAGGCTCCTGGTCCAGATGAAATTCCTCCAATAGTACTTAAGAATTGCTCCTTGGTGCTCGCTCCTGTATTGGCAAAATGTGTCCGTCTGTGTACTCATACCTCATGCTTCCCAGTACCCTGGAAAGAAGCAAACATCCATCCAGTTCCTAAAAAGGTGCCTCTTCAGATCCATCAAACTACAGACCAATAGCTATAACTTCCACTATTGGCAAAGTCTTTGAAATTATATTTAATAATCACATAATTAAGCATCTGGAGAATAATAAATTAATCAGTGATAGGCAATATGGTTTTAGACGATGTCGATCAACTGCAGACATTCTTTGCCTTCTTACGCATCAAATCAACCAAGCTACAGACCAACATGGTGAAACACATACAATAGCACTATCAAAGGCATTTGATAGAGTCTGGCATCAATCCTTATTGTCGAAGATGTCACACTACGGCCTTGCATCATTAGTTCCACTAATTTCTTCTTATCTTCATAACAGAAAAATACGTGTAATGGTAGATGGCCTTTATTCTCAATTTCACTCAATAAATGCTGGTGTTCCCCAGGGATCAGTTTTGGCCGCAACTCTGTTCCTCATTCATATCAATGATCTCATATCTACCACTCATAATCCAATACATTCCTACGCAGATGACTCAACACTCCACAGTTCCTTCACATTTACCAATTCTTTCACCCAACCCGATCTTATAAATTCAAAAATAAACACTGCAATTTCTCTGAACCAGGACCTTTCTAGAATTAATGAATGGGGACAGGAGAATCTAGTTTCCTTTAATGCACAGAAAACCAAGTACATTCAATTTTCTAACCGACAGAATCTCACTGACTCCCATATATTTTTTAATGATGTAAATATTCCCACTTCCCCTAGTATTGACATTCTCGGTGTAACATTAACTACTAACTTGAGCTGGACACATTATGTTAGAAGCATTGCTAAGAATGCCTCTAAAAAACTGGGACTCCTGTACAGAGTTCGAGAATTCTTCACTGACGAGCAGTTGGCCGTAATATATAAAAGTCATGTGCGTTCTCAGATGGATTACTGTTCACCTCTGTGGGGTGGAAGTGGAGTGGTTGCATTGAGGCAGTTGGACAAAATTCAAATATAGCTATTAGATTAATCAATAACCCTGCAATCACACAGGACCTTCCTACATTATCCATACGAAGAAACGTTGCATCCCTTGCATTATTCTACAGATATTTTCACAGCAATTGTTCCGAGGAACTTGCTTCAATTGTGCCGCCTCTCCACATCTTTCCCCGTAGAACTAGGGCAGCTGAGAGCGCCCATGAATTTACACTTTCTCCTCCACAATGCAGAACTTCTGCTTATCAGAATTCATTTATCCCCAGAGCTACTACTCTTTGGAATTCACTTCCCTCGAATTGCTTTCCACAAACTTACAATCTACAAATGTTTAAATCCAGTTGTTACAAACATTTTACAAAGACGGGAGGAGCAAGGAGAAGATAACAAGGACAATAGAATAAGATAGTTGTGTACATAGACAGCAAGAGAAAGGTGCTATCCAACAAATAAAAGAGGAGCAGATACAAGAAAAGGGAAAAGTAAACAGGAACAGAAAGGAATGGACATAGATAGAAATAGAAAGGTGCTATCCAACAAATCAAAGAGGAGGAACGAATAGAAAAAGTAAATAGGAACAGAAAAAAGTGAACATAAACGAGAGGGAAGAGAAGAGTAGAAAAAAGAAACAAGGTTAGACAGATACATAGCAGAATTAACAAGAACAAAAGGAGGGAATATAATAGAACAAAGCAAATAGAATAAAACAGGAGGTGGACACAGACAGAAAGAGAGCTAGGTGGTATCCAACAAACCATCCAAGCACTGGGTCATGTTGAACAGCAAGGTTTCCGCCTCCGCTCTTCCTGTAACAACCACCGCTGAGACTAAACATGACAGCAGGCAGGATATACTATTAAGGGCAAGTTTTCTTTTTAACCGCTTCTCTCTCATGTTTAGCCCTATTAGTATAGAAACTTAAATTGTTCGCCACAATTTTAGTTTGGCGATTATAAGGCCGTTCACCCCATGTAATTGCCAATATTAAGACCTTTCGCGCCAAATAGGTGTCGATAAAAATCCTGGCTAGCAATAGCGACCCTGTAATTTAGGAGAAATCAGTCCTATTCTACCAAATAGTGTACAAATATATCTCGTAGGTATTGTATTTAAGTTTGATAGAGGTCCAGGGAGCAAACTACCCCCCCTCCCCCCCGTCCCCACCACACACACACACACACACACACACACACACACACACACACACACACACACACACACACACACACACACACACACACACACACACCGACACACACACACACACACACACACACACACACACACACACACACACACACACACACACACACTTACTAGCAGAAAAGGAAACAAGTACACATGGAGAATATATAGGTAGGAGAGAAGGAACATTATTTGTTCTGTCAATTTGTATAGGCACTTGTGGTCTGGCAGCTTCTTAATTAAATATTTATATTGTAGCAACCTCCTAAAGTAATCAACTTTTTGTCTATTCTTTGATAACACTGAAAATATTACCCTGAATATTACGAGAAATAACTTGTTCATCGAAAATTGATGGAAAAGGCACTGTAATATGTAATATTATATACAGTAGGTCCTATATACTGTACATATACATAACCAAACTATAGTAAAGTTTTACTATGGCAATAAGGATTGTTATGTCTATTTCTAAGCTTAAAATTGGCACATAATCATGTTGAAACGACGCCAATAATCTACTGTACACCCCCTTTACGACGCCAATAATCTACTGTACACCCCCTTTACGACGCCAATAATCTACTGTACACCCCCTTTAGGACGCCAATAATCTACTGTACACCCCTTTTACGACGCCAATAATCTACTGTACACCCCCTATACGACGCCAATAATCTACTGTACACCCCCTATACGACGCCAATAATCTACTGTACACCCCCTATACGATGCCAATAATCTACTGTACACCCCCTTTACGACGCCAATAATCTACTGTACACCCCCTATACGACGCCAATAATCTACTGTACACCCCCTATACGACGCCAATAATCTACTGTACACCCCCTATACGACGCCAATAATCTACTGTACACCCCCTATACGACGCCAATAATCTACTGTACACCCCCTTTACGACGCCAATAATCTACTGTACACCCCCTTTACGACGCCAATAATCTACTGTACACCCCCTATACGACGCCAATAATCTACTGTACACCCCCTTTACGACGCCAATAATCTACTGTACACCCCCTATACGACGCCAATAATCTACTGTACACCCCCTATACGACGCCAATAATCTACTGTACACCCCCTATACGACGCCAATAATCTACTGTACACCCTCTTTACGCTTTTGTATTCGTTATTCTGGTTCGTCTTCTATTCAGTGTAGGGGAGCCAATTGCCAATTTAATATATATATATATATATATATACAGTATATATATATATATATATATATATATATATATTGCCGATTTAACCAGATTAAATGGTAAATGGCAAGGTATATCTGTAAAATATATGATGCTTTTTACGATATCGAGCTTCAATTAGTCTGAATGTAACACGTATATTGTAATCAAAATTCCAGATTAGAACAAGTCTTCATGACTGATAAGACTGATGCATCATTTATGTCAATGATAATTATTGTATTTATCGCCTAACTCATGATATTATTACACTATTTTTGTTATTTGTCTTTTATTTTAAATTACAGGTAAACGAAATGGGATCATATTTTAGTATTTAAAATATCAGACCTCAAAACTTGACTGAAGGACTCTGGAAACTAGGAATGTAAGTTTTGTATTTAAGAATTAGGGTGAAATTATATAATTTGGAATGTGAAAAGTAATCTCAGTAGTGAAAGATCTAAATCTGAAACTTGTTTTGTCTAGGGTCTGTGAGAAGCCTCATATTGTCATTAAATGGTTGAAAGAAAATCAATCAGGGCGGTGGAGTCTATTATTGCAATACAACATATGAAGACATATCTTTCTTATATAATCTCACCAACAACAGAAGAAAATGGAGGTGTCTATATATGATATGTCATCTGTTAGACAAAGATTATTCCCTCTTCACCGATGTCTTCCACCATAGTCTCCCTACCTACACAATTACACACTTCACTCCCCTCATTATCCCTAACAGTCGGGATCTGGAACTATTCTCGGGATTTCAAGTCGGGAATGTTAATTCGTGGTCCCTGAAGACTGGATTTTATCTAATTATAACCTTGCAGTCCCTCGTGTGCATTCCAAATTGGTGTTCCTGCCTTAGCCACGGTATATAATTAATGGTGTCTTCCTTGTCGTAGGAGGCTATCAGACTCTTACTTTTTCCTTCTCGTTAAAGACCATTTTAGTTTTGTTGCCCCTTCCCGAAAATATATAAATAATTTATTTATAAAAGAGTGCAATTGGTCGTATTGACTTGTTGTCGTCTAAATCGTACAGCTCGGGAGATTATAGTGTATTATAGCATTATATTACATACGTATGGTACTTGATATACTGTATATATATATATATATATATATATATATATATATAAATATATATATATATATATACAGTATATATTGTGCTATCTGCACAATTTTTCTCAAAGTTATTTAAAGCTAACTCTGCCATACCTGACAGCAGTACACCAATCACTAAAACCTTCGTTTAATTATTTTCGTGTATTGATAGATAGCTTCGGAATATATTTTTAAAATGAAACAAATCTGTGCACTCTACTGGGTGACGAGTAGACCAAATTTCCTTCCACTACGACCGTTATTGAAAACAATCATCAGAGCTACCTACCAATCAAACGTCATAAACCACGATCGTATCACCAGATTCTCAAACACCACACTCACCACTCCTGTATTCAGATGACGTAATCTATAAACACACAGGATCGCGGCTGATTAAGGGGAGATGGGCCGCTTATTTGGTTCCCCTTCTCCCTCATGCTTAGCCCATTTGTTTTGAGATTTTAAGACGTTTGCCCCATTAGTTTTTCGATTCTAAGACCTTTCGCCCTATTTCGTTAAGACCTTTTGTGACCTTTAAGGGTCGATTTTCATCCTGGCGAGCGATAGCGAGCCTGTAATTGGGGAGGAAACGGCCTTCGGCTGTGAAATTTTTCTACCGAAAAATGTACAAATTAATCTCGAAGGGGGATCTAATGGATGATTTGTTTAAAGTTTGATTGAGGAAACTATAAAATAAATGAATATATAAATAAATAGACCCCAACAAATAACCAATGTCCCCCTAAGACTGAGTGAAGGTCCCCTCGAGTTACAACTCCAGACAGTTATAGTGACCAGTTCCACAGTCTTCCAAGTAACTTCAGGTGGTGCTCAGGGGAGATGGGTCATTTATATTTGCTCATTTATGTACCGGTATCTACTGTATTTATTATCGTATTAGTTTATGTATCTACTGTATTTATTATCGTATTAGTTTATGTATCTACTGTATTTATTATCGTATTAGTTTATGTATCTACTGTATTTATTATCGTATTAGTTTATGTATCTACTGTATTTATTATCGTATTAGTTTATGTATCTACTGTATTTATTATCGTATTAGTTTATGTATCTACTGTATTTATTATCGTATTAGTTTATGTATCTACTGTATTTATTATCGTATTAGTTTATGTATCTACTGTATTTATTATCGTATTAGTTTATGTATCTACTGTATTTATTATCGTATTAGTTTATGTATCTACTGTATTTATTATCGTATTAGTTTATGTATCTACTGTATTTATTATCGTATTAGTTTATGTATCTACTGTATTTATTATCGTATTAGTTTATGTATCTACTGTATTTATTATCGTATTAGTTTATGTATCTACTGTATTTATTATCGTATTAGTTTATGTATCTACTGTATTTATTATCGTATTAGTTTATGTATCTACTGTATTTATTATCGTATTAGTTTATGTATCTACTGTATTTATTATCGTATTAGTTTCCTCCCTAGACCTCCATCAAGCTTAAACAACAACCGCCCAAGACCTTTCTTCAAGATAAATTGGTACATTTTTCGCTAGAAAAATTTCCCGGCCGAAGGCCAGTTTATCTTATATTACAGGCTCGCTATCGCTCGCCAGGAGAAAATGGACACCTAAATGACACGAAAAGACCTAATATTGACAAATAAATGGGCCGCAAGGTCTTAAAATCGCCAAACTAATGGGCCGAACGTCTTATAATCCGAAAACTAAAGGGGCTAAACATGAGGAAGGAGGACCCAGAAAAACTGGCCATCTCCCCTTAACGGGGTGTTAATTTGTTCAGGCTCTTATCTCCCCGTCTCTAACACCACAGTTGAGGCACATCACAATAAAGTCGGCATCACACGAGCGCGTTTTCCCTCAACATCTATCCTCAACACTAGTCTGGCAGCTTCTGAGGTCAACGTTTATAATATTTCGGTTACCTAAATTCATATACCGTCAGTCAAGTTATCAATACCAGTGTAAAATATTCCAGAAATGTTACAAGATTGTTTTTTATAATATAATGTTGACTTTAACAGCTCTCAGGAGATACCAGCTTAAGTGAAGATGGGCCAGTTTTCTGGACCCTTTTCTCCCTTGTGTTAAGCCCCATTTGTTTTGAGATTATAAGACGTTCGGCCCATTAGTTTGGCGATTTTAATACCTTTCGCCCCATTTCATTGTCAATTTTTAGACCTTTCATGCAATTTAGGTGTCGATTTGATCCTAGCGAGCGATAGCGAGCCTGTAATTTTAAGAGAAACCGGCCTTCGGCCAGGACATTTTTCTACCGAAAAATTTACAAATTTATCTTGAAAGGAGGTCTAGGGGGTGTTTTTCTAAGTGGTTTGGAGGTCTAGCGAGGAAACTAAAAGAATAAATGAATACACATGAAGTAATAGACCAAAAACCCAGCCATTAGCCCCTTAAGCACCATGATACGCGTTCCAAACAGAGGGAATAATATTGTTGTTGATAAGACATGCGGCACTTTTAACCCCCCCCCCCCAACACACGCACACACAAACACATACACACACACACATATATATATATATATATATATATATATATATATATATATATATATATATATATACGCACACACACATTTATGAACGTTTATAATAATATAGCAATCAATCAAACAAGGCCTACAGTGTACCACAACAGCAAGAGGCACCACCACCTACCCTCCAACGACTCCCCTCTTGGTACAGTATGACGTATACCCTAAATATTATAATTATTATGTTCTCTCCACCAACCAACTTTACTCCTAAACTCGATTAATGAAATTAACAAACACATGTGGCAGTCCAGGGATTCGAAACCAGGACGCTCACACCGAAAATCAACACACTTATGCATTGCGCCACTAAGACAGTTATATAACATTAATTTTAAGGGAAGATGGGCCATTTTTTTTTTGGGGGGGGGGGGGGGGGGGGCGCTCTTCTCCCTCGTGCTTAGCACCATCAGTTTTCAGATTTTAAGATATTTGCCCAATTAGTTTGTCGAAATTTAGAACCTTTCGTCCCATTTCTATTTCAATATCAAGACCTTTCACGACATTTAGGTGTCGATTTTTTCCTGGCGCCCAACAGCGAGCCTGTAATTTTAAGAAAAACCGGCTTTCGGACGAACATTTTCTACCGAAAAATTTACAAATTTATCTTGACAAAGAGACTCTAGGGGATTTTTTTTTTCAAGTTTGATGGAGGTCTAGCAAGGAAAATATATATATAAATAATGAAATATATTATATACACCAAAATATAGTCACTGTCCGCTTTATGACTATGACTACAGGACAAAACAAAAGTCTATCACAAAAGAGCACCACATAAAGTTTTAAGTTGAATCTCTGCATATCTTGATGTACTGAAATAAGTTTGAAGTTCCTAGCAGACGGTGTCTCACCACTCACGTCCAACACATGCTTCACCTTTCAGAGGAGCAATATTAGGATACGACAATATGATATATTACTTGAATGCTACTATAGTCTATTAAGTCACCTAACATGACTTTATCACTGTACCTTTAACATAATTGATAAAGAGACGTAGGGATCAAAGCACGCACACACACGCGCGCGCACACACACACACACGCACACGCACACGCACACACACACACACACACACACATACAGACCAATGGACTTATTACTCACGTCCCTTCTAACGTAGGCGAGGCTATAAATTAAAAGAAGATAAGGACAATAAGCAATACATTACCGTAAATGAAATGTTAATCACCTGGAGAATAATGAGTGAATGGGTCTTATATCTGCAGCTGTCTGAGAGAGGATTACTGCCTACTTAGAGGGAAGAGAGGAGAGGAAAGAGCAAGAGAGAAGAGAGCATATATAAAGAGAGGAGAGGAAAGAGCAAGAGAGAAGAGAGCATATATAAAGAGTCATTAATAAACTGTCCTAAATAACAAAACACGTATTAAGGGAAGGTTTTTGTTTCTTCTGGACCCCCTGTTTCCCTCATGATTAGCCCTATTAGTTTTGAAATGTTTTGGCGTTCTCCCCATTACTTTGAGGATTTAAGACCATTCTTCCCATTCCTTTGACAATATTAAGCCCTTTCCTGCCATTTAGGCGTCAATTTTGTCCTTGCGAGCGATAGCGAGCCCGTTATTTATACTGAATAATTTACAAACTAAACCCCTTCCCTCCCCCCATTTAAGGAATATATATATATATATATATATATATATCTAGTACACAACAACACTTAGATTATTTTGAGCAACAGGTTTTCCTTCAAGTAATTGGTGTTAAGCAAGAAGATACACATTTGGTGGCGCACTTTTTAATGTAAATGTGATTGAGCCAAGCCGCCATAAAACGGGGAGAAGGGTTATAGGGGGGGGAGGGGGGAGGCACTGATAATGCAACTCATTAGGGAAGATGGTGAGCGATCATGACAGGTGAAGGAGGAGATCCGAGTAAGGAGGTAATTGAATTGTATGTGTGTGTGATGGAGGAGGAGGAGAGAGAGAGAGAGAGAGAGAGAGAGAGAGAGAGAGAGAGAGAGAGAGAGAGAGAGAGAGAGAGAGAGAGAGAGAGAGAGAGAGAGAGAGAGAGAGAGAGAGAGAGAGAGAGAGAGAGAGAGAGAGAGAGAGAGAGAGAGAGAGAGAGAGAGAGAGAGAGAGAGAGAGAGAGAGAGAAAAACAAAAACTTCCGAAAAATGGGGGGTGTGGCGCACGGAAAAATTGGATAATAGGAAAATTATAAACATCATTGATCGAAACATAAGCAAAATAACATAAAGCAGTGGAAGGATACCGGGATAGACACTATTAAGGGGAGGTTTTTAGTTTGTTCCCTAGACCTCCATAAAGCTTAACAAAAATACCCCTCAAACCCTCCGAGATACATTTGTATATTTTTCGGAAGATAATTTTCCCGAAGGCCGTTTCCTCCTCAATTACACTCACTACGCTTGCAAGACAAAACTTTACACCTACATGTCAAAAAAGGTCTCAAATTGACAAATAAGTGGGGCGAAAGGTTTCAAAATCGCCCAAATAATGGGGCGATCGTCTTAAAACCTCATCACAAATAAGTGTTTTACATGAGGGAGAAGGGGGCCCAGAAAAAACACTCCCTTAAATTAAAATCTCCCCTTAAAATCTTGGCCGGCATCCGAGGCACAACCTTCCCCCGCCCTTCCCCCTTGAAATAGATATCGAAATTACCAATAACAGTAATAATAATAATAATAATCGTTTGGTTACTTATATAGCGCCCGTCTCTCCTCCTTCGAGGATTCGCAAGCGCTTGGCTTTCTTTAGTCTACCAGAGACCATTACCCATCCCCCTTGCTCATGGGGAGATGGTAACCGCCGGCTGTATCCCAGAAAAACTTTTCAATCTGAGCGGGGATTGAACGCGAGACCTTCAAGGTGGGAATCAGGCACGCTATCAACTGAGCCAGCCGGACGGCTGGATTGATTGCTACAAATTGTAATATAGAGATATACCATATCGACCACAGACCAAAACGGTCGTAGACCAATAATGCCACAGACAAAACCATCGCCAGACCTTCAGTCACTAGATCAATACCAATTGAAATAATTGAGCCGATTGTCTATGCGTATTATCGGCGGCAAAAGTCCTGTCGCCTCCCCTGCCTAACAACTCTAACCCCTTCTCTCCCCCATCACCCTATGCCCTCACAACCACACACCTCACAGTGTGCAATCTGGTTATAGAAATATGAACGTTTTGTAAACCTAACATTTTCGAGTCTATGAATATCGCGGGACATGGTGAAGCAGAAGAGGTCAATGACCAATTAATTAGTCGCGAGCTAAAATGGGGCATCATATACTATCATAAAAGACCAATTTAGGATCACATAGGACCAATTTAGAAGACACTCACCCTAGCTTGCGTGCATGGCGGAGACTGGTGTTATATTTATAAATTTGTTACGGCGAATGTTCAAATGTTGCATAGTTGTAATAATTCAATGGAATTATAAAAAAAATCCGGTCCACTTGACTATTGTTTATTGCTTACAAACTTGATGTAATCAGTGTTTATAAAGATAAACAAAAATGTAATGCCTGAGGATCTGTGAGATACAGGTTGATGCATAACTGTCAATCTTAATAAATAAAGGTCAATGTTTGTCTGTTTGTCAGTTACCCGACCTTTGTTACTAAACTCCTCCCACAGTTTTGGTGCCAGGTGGGAGTGTGGGGCACCGTTGGAAAGCCCAGGCTTTGGAGATGGTTTTAGGCTAGTTTAGTGGAAATCGGAGACACTTTTGTTTAATAAAATTTTCGGCAGAACTTCTGTAGTATACGGGAGCGAAAAAAATGCGAAAACAAAAATTGCCGTTTGGGGCAGAAGGAGGCCTCCGATCGAAAAGGTGTATGGAACGTAAGTTGTTCGCAGCTCCCCAAAATGGGGGTACGGATGAGGTCAGATCCAAAATCGGAGGTCATTTAGCGGCCGAAATCGAGGTCGCCGTTTAATGAGGCACAGGGAGGTCGAGGCCGGTGATTATGGTAGTAGTAGTATTGTGATGATTGTGGTAGTAGTGATTGATGATGGTGATTATGGTAGTAGAATTTAAACCCGGGCAACGCCGGGTATCCCTCCTGCGCAGCCTAGTAAATAATATAAAGCACTAGAAATGCCAAGATAGATATAGTGCATACAAAATATCACGTCTCTATAAATCCTAACACTGTGTTTTGCGACTGTCCATCAATTTTATGGGTGTGTTTCAGGACAAAATATGTGAAGGTGTTGGATGCATTTAATACCTGCTGTCGTCTTGAGGATGCCGCCACCATCACCATGCAGTTGATGGTATCACTGTGGTCCACTGGTAAGATAATGGTAGGAGGAGGAGAAGATATGCAAAGAGGAGAACATGGGAGGAAGACAAACTAAATGCATGCGTTAACAATGTAAGAACAATATTAAACCAGAGGTAATACTATTTAATAAGAGCTGAACAGGGATGATGAACAACATGAGAGACAACTGAAGTAAAAACATAAATAACTAAAGCAGAATAGCAAAACGAAACATTGGCACACCTGTGCAGAAGTATATAATGTGTACGTATATGAGACAAAATAACTGATAAAACACCTGAGGCAAGACAAATTAGAAACACAGAAGGTAAAACATATAATACGAATCAGGGAACATGATTGAGAGAAGGATTGATTACAGAAAATAAAGGTACATACAAGAAATTGGACATACAAAAGAAGGGAAACCTGGATGTATAAGAACAGAAACAGACAAGGGATGGCAATCATACTAAGCGATAAATTATATATTTTTTGGTGGGAGAACAAAATGATGAGAAGAAAAGGGAAGGAATTATAGCTACCGGTATTTTGGTTTAACGGGAAAAAATCAGAATGTGACGAAAATGAAAGGCAGCCACTTGTCGTTTTATAGTAATACTTTGAGAAACAAAATCAATTCAAATTGACAAACGTAATGTTCAACGAATATAAATGAAGAAATTATGTTAAATTGAACTTCAAAAAGCTGGCTGAATGCATAGAGACACCAGTTGAGGGGGACCACTTTCTTGACAAAGGTTTGCAGATAGCTTCTTCAGGTCAGTAAGCTGGCAATAATAGCAACACAAATGGGGAGGAAAGAAGAGATACAATTAAGGTTTACCCCGTAGACCTCATCAAGCTTCAAAATAGACACCCAAGTCCCAACTTTGTAAACACAATTTCCTTTATTCGGTGGAATAATATCCCGGCCAAGGGCCGATTCCTCTTCTATTACATACTTGCTATTGCTCGCCAAGAACAAATCTACTCGTAAATGGTACGAAAGGTCTTAATATTGGCAAAACAACGGGGAAAAAGGTCTTGAAATGGATAAACTAATGAGGCGAAAGTATTAGTCACAAAACTCATGGGGCAAAACATACGGGAGGAGGAGGTCCAGAAAAAATATCCCCCTAAAAGCTTGGGTGATGTGCGAGGTAGCTTAACGATAAGATCTCTTAAATGAATACCCAGACCTTACACCCTTCAAGTATGGAGTGTGTGGAATATTATTATGTCTGGCTGGTGTGGGTGACATATGGGGCCTGTGCGCGCGGGCGTTCTCTCTCTCTTTGTATATATTCATAATTAATTACGCCATTATGAGTCAATATTGCCTACACAATCCGATATTATTAAGGAGGGTCTTTTCATTTATATATTTATTGCATTTATTTCTTTTGTTTTTCTTTTTAGTTTTCTCTCTAGACCTCAAGAAAATTTAAATAATATCCCCTCCCCCTTTCGAGATAAACTTGTAAATTTTTCGGTAGAGAAATCCCGCAGACGAAGGCCACATCCTCCCAAATTGAAGGCTCATATCGCTCCCCAGGAGATAATCGACACCTAAATGGCACGAAAGGTCCTAAACTCGTCAAACCAATGGGGCGAATGTCTTATAATCTCTAAACTAATGGGGCTAAACTTGAGGAAGAAACATTTCCAGAAACCCTCCCCCCCCCCCCCCTATAAACCACTGTTCTTCCTTCATTATGGTTTGCCAGAGAGACTAAGATGGTCTCACAGATTCTGACACTTGAAGACCTACAACACATGCATTACATTTGGTTAAGGTTTAGTACTGAACCTACCATTTAACTTTTCATATGTTCAAGCTTGATTTGTTTTTCATTTAGCTTATCTTATAATATAATTGACGACCTGCGAATTTCAGGCTGCAAGGAAGTTGGAGTCGTAAACATCGATATTAAGCATAAAATACAATAATGATGCAGGTTTTTAATAGAAATATTGCATATTGAATTTTATTGTATGTAATCATTAGTTTACTACAACCTCATTTTATCTGGTATTTCTGGTAAATATTGTTGTCCAACTTCCTTAAAGCCCTAAACTCGTTAGTGGTCATTTTAGTTTTTCCAGTGATGGGCCGCGAAATTATCTAGTTAAATTATGTTATTAGTTAATTAATCATATAATTAACAATTTGAAATAATGCAGTAAGGTAAACAGTTCTCCACCTTTAAAATGTAATATCGCGATGTAAATTGACTAATATCTGTTTTTCTATCGATTGTCTGTCTCTCTATGGATCTGTAAAACAAAGATTAGGAGTATGTTAATTTTGTATTTACTTATTTCGTGCTCTCTAGACCTCTATCCATGTCATGATTTTACATAACAAAGGCATTATAGTGTGATTAACATATTTGCTATAAAACCGTTAATTGATCATATCATTTTAGCATTCCTTCAGAAAATACATTTTTAATTCAATCATACTTACTTTTCATTCACATATAGAACATGTAGTGTATTAAAATTAACGTGGCCAACTATACATACATACAAACAGAATCAGAACACTATCATGATGGATGTAAACAGGTGAGTGAGCAGACCAGATGGTGAGTGTCCAGAGCAGAGGGATAACAGAGCAGAGAGACGACCAGCAGAAGGTGGAAGTAGGTTCAGCAGACAATATGGTTAAGGGGGATTCTTTCTCGTTGACTCGTTTATTAATATATATTTGTTATGTTTCTCCCTAGAGCTTTAAAAAATACCCCCCAAATCCCCCTTCGAGACAAATCTGTAAATTTTTCGGTAGACAAATTTCCTGGCCGAAGTCCGGTTTTTCCTAGATTGCAGGCTCGCTATCGCTCGCCAGGAAAAAATCAACACCTACATGGCACGGAAGGTCTTAAAATCGCCAAGTTAATGAGGCAAATGTCTTCGAATGTCAAAACTAATGGGGCTAAACATGAGCGAGAAGATGGTACAGAAACCCCTTAGTGTCAAAAACAGTGTGATAAGAGAGCAAAGAGGCAGCCAGCAGAAGGGGTGGAGGCAGGACAGCAGACACGCGTGCTGACAGTCACATTAAGAGATAGACAGAGAAGAAGGACAGGAGAGCAAGGACCACATAGATAAACAGAACAACACATGGACAACAGGAGAAAAGAGACCGACTGACTGGCATATACTGTACAGTGTACACGAACAACATGGAAGGGTAAGTTAAGGAGAGATTTATATATATTTGCATATATATATATATATATATATATATATATATATATATATATATATATATATATATATATATATATATAGAGAGAGAGAGAGAGAGTATATACAGTATATACTGTTTATATATACAGTTTATATATATATATATATATATATATGTATATATATATATGTGGATGTTCCATACTGACAGGTAGATGGATTGGGTGGAGAAAACACAGGGAAGAGCTATGAATCTGTATTCTCTAACGTGTCGGGTTATGTTATGTACCCATCTTCAGAGAGACTGACAGATTTTTAGAAAACTCACAGCATATATACAAAGTCAGGAAATTCATTGTTGACATCCTAGACTAGTATTGCCATTTTAATGGCGATATTTTAAATCTTATAATCGGATAATTGTTCTATTTATAAGATTTAAAATATCGCCATTAAAATGGCAACACTAGTCTAGGATGCCAACAATGAATTTCCTGACTTTGTATATATATTATTCTGTGAGTTTTCTAAAAATCTGTCAGTCTCTCTGAAGATGGGTACATAACATAACCCGACACGTTAGAGAATAAAGATTCATAGCTCTTCCCTGTGTTTTCTCTTCCACCCAATCCATATATACATATATATATATATATATATATATATATATATAATTGTTTTGTAAGTTTCCCCCTTAGACCTCTATTAACCATAAGAAATATCCCCAAGACCTCCCCCCCCCTCCCTCCCCCCATCGAAATATATTAGTGCTCTTGCCGAAGGCCGTTCCTCCTAAATTGCAGACTCGTTTTCGCTCGACACAAAAATACAAGGTAGCCTAAACATCACAAAAGGTTTTAAAATCGCTAAATTAATAAGACAAATATTAAAAATAGCGGGGCTAAGAATGATGAGGCGGGGTAACAACCCCCCCCCCCCTTCCTACCTCCTAAACATCATGAACAATGATAAATGAATTATAGAACCGATTAAAACAAATACGAGAAGGGGGTATAAAATGATGATGATGATGATGATGATACGCAGACAAAATTTGATATGTAGGCCATTCAATAAAAGTAGACCACCTAACCACTGTAACTAAAAAATAGCTGGAGCAAATGGGCTGCAAATTCCCACACCTAGTCCCTAGCTGACTCCTCCCGAAAGGTACAATTATTAGCTCGAATACTCCAGCCGTGTTTGAGTTACAGAGGATAAAATTAAGGATTGTTGGCCTATTTTTAGTTCTATGTGAGTGAAGGAGACAAAAAGCAGAACTGCCTGTGGCAAGTGCCTCCTGCAGAGTTGAAAGAATGACAGGGCCAAAATCAAGGGACGTTCGAACCAAAATGCCTGGACACACGGGGTTTGAAGCCATTTAAGTCATAGGAAGAGGGAAAGACTGATTCTGGGAGAGATTTCCAGAGCTCAGCTGTTGAATAGAAGACACATTGAGAATAACGTTTCACTCCTGGGTTGGAGAGTTGCACAGAGTAGGGGTGGGATTGAGTTGCAAGACGGGTGCTACGTGCTCTACGAAGAGGGGGTGGTATACACTCAGAGAGCTCTGTGGAACACTGATTATTGTAATAACGCTAGAATAGTGATAGAGATGCAACATTGCGGAAAAGAGAGAGAGACTGCAGATAATTGGTGAGTGGACGTGAGCTAATGAGACAAAGGAGTACAAAGGAAATCAAGCAACAACAGATCGTGCGACCCCTGTAGGCTGCTTGTCCTCCAAATTACTGAGGATCAAGTGTCCAAACAGTAGTTTAGAGTGGGTAAGGGAAAATTGGAAAGAGAACTACTGCCCTGGAACTAATGTCCACGACGGAAAACTCTCTTGTCTACTTTGTCTAGAAGTGCTGTGTAAGAGGACCCTCCCCACATGTGTGAACATTACTCAATACATGGACGCACTGTACCCCTGTACGGACCAAGAAGCTGCGCAGGTGTAAAGAACCCCCGGAGACGGTTGAGTACACCCAGCTTCTGCTTTAGCAAGAGTGTTAATATGATCTTCCCAAGAGAGATCAAAACAAAAAGAGACACCGAGAATATTAAGAGAAGATGAAGGGTTAATTTGTATGTTGTTGAAGAGTAGGTCATAGTTTTCTGGAAGGGGCGACGAGTAAACAGATGGAGAAATTGAGTTTTGGAAGCATTTAATAGACTTTAGTTATTATGAATGCGGACACTAGATCCTTCTTTCACGGATTAATACTTAATGGACAAATGTAAAACTACAATTCCATCATGTCATATTAATACCAGGTTTTAAAAATTCAAAGCATATTTCGCTGCAGAATCTTCATAATAGGAGAGTGATCAAGACGGGTACATGGCAATTTACCATTAGCTGAGAAACAAATATGGACCTTCTCATTAGACGAGGTATCTGGGCAGATAAAAAGTTAACACCAGGAAATATATACTGTAGTTATCAGACTTAATGGTATGTTCATTAATCTCATAATATACGGTGAAATTAACCTGAACAAAAATAAATATCTAACTAAACAATAATAATTAAAATATGAAGGATTTATGGTACGTACCATACATATCCTGTTCATAATAGGTAAGCCAGAAAACCCGACCCCGAACCTCTAATAACTTAAAAGCACTTGAGTAATTCAGCTAATACTTCTACCATTTGGGAAGAGTCGGCCAGAAAATAAGTGTGGAAATTTACATCCTTTTTTCTCTGGCCCTTCTTGAGTTACAGAGGTTAGGAGGTCAAGATTTCTGGCCTACCTTTGATGAACAGGGTGTAAACTTGCTGAAGTAATGTAGGTTTATAGTAACAAGTGGGTGTTTTGTAACTGCCTGTATAATTATGAAATGTAATAAATAATAAAATCTCACACCGCAATTAGTTGCCTAGGAAAAACAAATATACAATACCAAAAACAATGGTCAGCATATACTGTATATTCCACCTGGGTTACGGGCTGCGGCAAACATAATGTCTAACATATAAAATTATTTAATCTAACAGTTGAACTCGAAATTTATGAAAGCAATCAGCATGTGAATTATACCCACAGATAAACTCGATACAAATATTGCAAAACATTTTCGGTAAGGTGAAGTCACCAAAATCATTCAAAGAAAATGGATAGGGCTTAGAAAATAATAAACATATCAGTTGATACTTCATTATGTGGGGTTTTGTTCCGTGTAATTTCAGAGGATTATTTGAATTGTTATTATATACTGTTACGATAATAACCCTAGAAGTTGGACAACTGCCAGAGGTAAATGATTGCCTTCTTAATTATTACCACACACACACACACACACACACACACTTGCTTATGGTAGTCCATCGTAGTCCGATGACGTTCCCTTCCTGCAAAGCAGGAAGAGAAAACCTGCGCATAGAAGAGTTTAGAGTGCCGAGGGAGGTGCGCAGTTCCAACTTCACTATCTTGGTACTGAACAGGGGTTGCTGATGGCAAGGGGGTGACCCAAGACGACCAGCTCCTGCTCAATACTGCAGGGGACTGCCGGGATTCCAGTTTGTCGGAAACCGCCAGGACGTGACCCCAACGTCTGCTTTTCTCTCAGGGTGTGCTCCCCTAGCCTTTGTCTTACTAGACTAAACCACAAGGCAGTGGGTGTGTGCGGTTGTTGGTAGATGACAAGGATGCACATCATACCTCTGGGGGCCACCGCATGCCCCGAGATCCCCTATTGATTTAGCCTGGGGTCGCAAGACACCCAGTTACCGTGTGTGACCCCGGGGAGGCACAATAGGAGTCTTGGTGATGGAGAGGCTATGTACTGGCAGAGGGAGACTTACGCACTCGGCTCCCATTTTCACCACAAGGGTTAGCCAGCGGCAGCAGCTGAAAGCGAGAATTGCATGCAAGCAAGCAGCACTAGTCGCATCACATCACCCTGTGTGATAACACCTTCCCTACCTCCCCGTCCTCATTCAGACTCCCCTCCCGCCCTCGCCCCTGCCCGCTAACCTTTCCTACCTCCCCGTCCTCATTCAGACTCCCCTCCCGCCATCGCCACTGTCCGCTAACCTTTCCTACCTGCCCGTCCTCATTCAGAATCCCCTCCCACCCTCGCCACTGTCCGCTAACCTTTCCTACCTCCCCGTCCTCATTCAGACTCCCCTCCCGCCCTCGCCACTGCCCGCTAACCTTTCCTACCTCCCCGTCCTCATTCAGACTCCCCTACCGCCCTCGCCACTGCCCCCTAACACACACACACACACACACACATTATATATATAATATTATATATATATATATATATATATATATATATACACACACATTTAAGCAATGGTGTATTTATCGGTACACTCGCAAATAATGCATGCTTACCAGTTCATTTTTAGCTTTTCAACCCTAAGTAAACCTAGCTATATCAAACTTAATCTACCTAACCAACCTAACCTAACCTTATTAACTCAGCCTAGACTTCTTAATGCAACCTAACCTAGCCTTTGTAACCTAACCTAGATTAGTTTAAGTAAGGCTTGGTTACGCAAGGTGAGGATTAGAATGGTTAGGATAAGAGCCGGTTGGATAGCTAGGATAGTGTATATACTGTAGGTTACGTTTTTTAATAGTTTGGTTAAATCAATGATATACAATTAATGAGGTTGTTGTTGTTGTTGCTGTTCCCCAGGCTGCCTGGCCGAACAGCCCCGAGGCCCCAAGCAAGGCCAAGGCCATAACCGAGCACCCCCACAGATCCCTCCCTGCCTACCACAATAAAGCCTGGGTGACCAAAGCCACTCCATGGCAGGGAGCTAAGGAGGGCGCGGAAACGCCCGGGAAACCAAAGCCCCACCCAGGGCCCTGTTCCCATCAGCAATTATGAAGAGAAAGTTGAGGGTCAAAGGAAAAATGTGACGCTTTGGCTTCCAATCTGCCAACCTCTAGGTTGGGAGATTGGGAGGTCAATCCACGGAAGAGACGCCGTCACCTGAGATCTAGAAAATATATAAGTAAAAGGAACAGTCAGAGTAAGCTATGGGTATGGCAGAGATCGCTCGGCTCTCACTCTGATAGACCAGCCCATCACCACATGACTAGAACCCAATCCTCTCAGCATCAGCTAGGAACGGCCCTAGAAAGCCGCCTTTGGCGGGGGGATAGCTCCCCTATTTCAACCCCCTTCGGGGTTGGGCACCCGCCCAATTCATGAGGTTTTGTATATTGACAAACTGTGGTTGTTTCGCGATGTGAAAACAAATAGTGAAGGTGACTAGATGAGGCGTGTTAGAAGTGTGGAAGGGAGTTGATATGACGACAGTCAGGTCAGCTGAATGTCAAGGATTAATGCCCATTGAAACGGATCCCCTTGTGTGTAATGTGTGAAATTATTGTTGAATGTTACTGTACTGTCAAAGTGGCTATGTAGTCCAGTAAATCTAGTAATCATTTAACTGGACCTAGAACAAATTGCAATAGAAGGTTTTTTGGCTTTAACTTGTTTATTAGGTCCCTCTGATGAACATATAAAAAGTCTCCAACTTTTGGACACTGGGAAAGTGGTTAATTTGCATAAATTCAAGATGGCCGCCGTCCAAAGCTTCAATTTACAGATAACTTTTTTCTGGTTGCTCCTAGACCCTATAAATGTATTACAAACAACGTTTTTTGGCTTTAACTTGTTTATTAGGTCCCTCTGATGAACATATAAAAAGTCTCCAACTTTTGGACACCTGGAAAGTGGTTAATTTACAGCCGAAAAACCTTACAGACAGGCTGAACTGTCTCTTTCACAAGGGGTGACACAGGCACTTTGTGCTTGTATGGGTTTTATGACCTGTTGTCCCTCTTTTTTATAAAAAAAAAAAAAAAAAAAACATGACGTAGTATGACGTCATTCAGAGCCAATTATGTAATTCATGATAGGAGTTCGTATTCACTTGGATCATCGGTGCTTGCATCAAAGTTGCTATTTTGACAGAGTCCTTTACATTGACCACATGCACTGGAACATTCAAGCTCATTCCGTTTGCAACTACAGCGTTGAGTGTCACAGTTGCCCTTACACTGACATCTGACCAATTTCAGTAGTGAATCAGGAGCCACTGGCGAATCCATCGTCTTCGGTTCAAGCTGTCCCTTCCGCAGACACCAGCCCCATTTCTCGGGGTCCACACAGTTCCCCATCCATTCCTGGACCTGACAATAAACTCGGAACGAGTGGTATTTGGCTGCATCGGTTGTTGGGGGAAGGCTGTGAACTTCAACGGTAGTTGAACTTTTTGCCACCTTGTTGCAAAACTTTGTCTTTCGCAGTCCGTCAAGGGTGTCATTTCCTTTTCCCCCGTACAAATAAACCAAGGCCTTTTCACCAGCTGATGATATCGCGTCTTTACTTCCACTTTGGCAACAGAATGCTTCTATACATTTCAAGAAACCGTTGTCTTCCCTCACTTTCCTCAAGGCAGCCCCTTTACCAATACCATACAGTCGTGAGGTTGTGTCACATCCACAGAGTGCATGGACAACTGGCAGGACACGACAGATGCTTTCACCGAGAGCTTCTGCTACTGAGTTAATATGCCAACATTTCCCACCTTCCTTGCTCGACTTGAAGTACAAATCATTCATCCCTCGTTCCGCATAATGACACAACAGCACCAACAAGTCTGTGTCCTCACCTATCACATATGTCACGGTTTCCCTTGCATGCTCAATTCCCTTCTTCGCAATCATGACATCTGCATCTGCTGGCGCATTGACACAGTCAATTCCATTTGCCTTGAATGTTTCACACAATAAGTCAATGAAGTTTTGCTTATTGTCCGAGTTTGACAAGAAGTTTTCCTTTTTTGACCGAAGGGGCATGGTTGGAGTGAACATCACCTTTTGACCAAAGACTCCTTTTGATCGTCGATTGTGTGTCATGTCCTTGGTAGTAGGTCCTGATTTATAACCGTCGAATACAACCACCGGGTTGAGAAAGTTTTTGGAAACATGCTTCATGTACATGCTTGCAATGTCCTCAAATGTGTCACCCTTCTTCCATGGAATCCTTTGCAATAAGGAACCACCATCCAGAACATGGGTCACAGTCCTTTCTTCCTCAAATGATTCCAATGACGACTTGGGAACAACAGCAGCTATCTCATCTCCTAGCTGTGGTTTATTGGCTTCCCTGAGCCTCCCCCACTTATCGAACAGAGCAGTAGGGTAGCTAGACAACTCATACGCAAAGACCTCTTCAACACCTAAGTCCCTGTTATTAGCAAAGATGAGGAGCCTCTGGAAAAGGAGCTGTGGGTCGATTGGTACTTTTTCAGCACTGATTGTAACCTTTGCACCCAACGACTCAACTTGATCTTTCTTCCTAAATGAAAAGTCAAAAGCATTGCTACCTTCCATCTTCTGCACAATGTTCATACCAACCTCATACAGTAAATGAGGATTGGCCGAGGCTGGTCCTGTCACACCGTTGGCAATATTCCTGAGTTCATTGGATTCTTGAAATGGATCATAATCCTTGAAGAATGCGAGAACCTTCTCTGTGTCCTTCCTATCTCGTTCACGCCTTGCTTCAGTCATTTCTTTGTGCTGCTCAGAGGTGTGGAAATGCTTCCCTGTCAGTTCTTGCATAACTTCACTCACCTCAGCGCAGGCTGGCATAGCAAGTAACCAGCGCAGGCATTGCGTTTCCTCCATGCCCCTACCACGTGTCAATCCACCATTCGTTTTCAAAGAGCGCATCAAAACCTGCTCTATAACCAAGTCGCTTGGCAGTCCTGCCCACAGCCGATCACTTCGGCGGATCACAAATAGACCGGAGTTCAATTGACAGAACATGTCTGGGTTGAGCTGCTCAAGTTCAATCATGTCTTGAATGTACACATGGGCTGACTTGGCATAATTGTTATGACCACACGCTGCAAAGTACGGCAACATCTCCTGGAGTGTTCCGAGGTACAGTAGGAAATCGCCCATTCTCAGTGCCCTCAGGAAGCGACGCAGCAGGTCAATCATGTCCATGTATTGAATCCATAGCTTTCCCATCTTATGCTCTGCTAAGGAGCTCTTCTCAGCTTTAAGTTTTTCAGAAATTCTGTTGAAAACGTCTTTACTGCAGACTTCATCCGGTGAAACGTCTTCACGCAACAGCTTATCCAAAAGATCTGCAGCCTCCTGGAAGTCCTTGCATGCGTCACTTTCCTCATCTACCATTGAGAGGTTGACACCGTATGCCCTGCCTAACACAATCGAACTCAAGGCTTTGTCAACCAAGAAGTGGCCTCTGATTGCTCGTGCATAGGCTTTCCCACTCAGCATTTTCAGCGTATATAAGTTCCAAAACCTCCTTAAGCCCAGATGCTTCCATAACATGGCCCATGCATCCCAAAAAGCTCATCACAGAGTGCGTACTGGATACACTTCTTCTGAATCATGCTTTGTGTCCAAATAGATTTTTGTACCACAAAAAAAGCAGTTCTCTGTAAAACAAAAGTCTGGTGTCTGAGAACGAAGAGCAGGTTTTTCAGGACGTTTCTTCTGCTTCCCAGGAATTCTATTTGGCTTCGTATTGACATGCTTCTTTCGGCAATCAATGTGCACCGTTTGGCCCTCGGACACGGTAATTGATGGCGTTCCACGTTCAGTACTGGCCTTGTTGATAGTATCTGCTCCCTTCGCCCTCAGCTTGACTGTTTCTCCTTCGTCTAACGTGTTTGAGCAAATGCCGCAGGGATTATGCACCACCTCTTCTTCCATGGCTTCGGTAGATGTCGCACCAATCTGTTGAAACAAGAAACAAGATGATGGGATTAGTATAGGCCTAGGCAAAATGTAATAGACAATAATGTGCAGTAAAGGTAGGGCTTGACCTAGAACAAATTGCAATAGAAGGTTTTTTGGCTGTAAGGTTTTTTGGCTGTAAATTAACCACTTTCCAGGTGTCCAAAAGTTGGAGACTTTTTATATGTTCATCAGAGGGACCTAATAAACAAGTTAAAGCCAAAAAACGTTGTTTGTAATACATTTATAGGGTCTAGGAGCAACCAGAAAAAAGTTATCTGTAAATTGAAGCTTTGGACGGTGGCCATCTTGAATTTATGCAAATTAACCACTTTCCCGGTGTCCAAAAGTTGGAGACTTTTTATATGTTCATCAGAGGGACCTAATAAACAAGTTAAAGCCAAAAAACTTTCTATTGCAATTTGTTCTAAGTCCAGCCCTACTTTGACTGGTCTAATGGTTGGGAGTGATTTCTGTAACCAGTGTAATTAGCTCGCCCATGCTGATAGACGGTAGACCTGGGACGGTAGATCCAACTAAAGGATATCAGGGTTTGGGCACGTTTATAATGTGTTTTTCATTAAAAAATTCTCCATTCTCCTATCCAGCAGACTACTATTTTGAGCACAGGCACGATTTCACCCTATGTACCGGTATGTAGTGTTAATACTTTGTGTATACATGTATACATAAATTGTGTAACGTAAAGAACGGCCAACAGGTGACCAATACATACACACCGAACACAGGGAGTGACACATTAACCGGTACCGAACTGATTTCGTGGGCCTAGTCGACATTTTTTGCTTTCTAGTCAAAGAAACAGTTCTTAAATATGGACTGTCTTATCTCCTGTCAGGGTAAGAGAGGTTCATGGTGATAATGGTGTGTGGGAGAGAGAGTTGTGGGATGATAAGGAAGTAGAATACCGAGGTCATGATGGTGGGTCGGCCTACTAAGCTCTCCTCCCCATCACCCACCACCGTATGTCTCCTCCCCACCATATAGGGAGGACCTCACTGTGGGTCGGCCTACTAAGCTCTCCTCCCCATCACCCACCACCGTATGTTTCCTCCCCACCATATAGGGTGGACCTCACTGTGGGTCGGCCTACTAAGCTCTCCTCCCCATCACCCACTACCGTATGTTTCCTCCCCACCATATAGGGAGGACCTCACCGTGGGTCGGCCTACTAATCTCTCCTCCCCATCACCCACCACCGTATGTTTCCTCCCCACCATATAGGGAGGACCTCACCGTGGGTCGGCCTACTAAGCTCTCCTCCCCATCACCCACTACCGTATGTTTCCTCCCCACCATATAGGGAGGACCTCACCGTGGGTCGGCCTACTAAGCTCTCCTCCCCATCACCCACCACCGTATGTTTCCTCCCCACCATATAGGGAGGACCTCACCGTGGGTCGGCCTACTAAGCTCTCCTCCCCATCACCCACTACCGTATGTTTCCTCCCCACCATATAGGGAGGACCTCACCGTGGGTCGGCCTACTAAGCTCTCCTCCCCATCACCCACCACCGTATGTTTCCTCCCCACCATATAGGGAGGACCTCACCGTGGGTCGGCCTACTAAGCTCTCCTCCCCATCACCCACTACCGTATGTTTCCTCCCCACCATATAGGGAGGACCTCACCGTGGGTCGGCCTACTAAGCTCTCCTCCCCATCACCCACCACCGTATGTTTCCTCCCCACCATATAGGGAGGACCTCACCGTTGGTCGGCCTACTAAGCTCTCCTCCCCATCACCCACCACCGTATGTTTCCTCCCCACCATATAGGGAGGACCTCACCGTGGGTCGGCCTACTAAGAAACCCTCACCAACAACTCATACTTCACGGGCAGGCCAGGGGTTTATGAACCTTATACTGTGTACCTTACTGCATATATTTACCATGTGTATAGTATATTATACAGATGTGAATATTTAGGGACCATCTACTTGTCAAAGCTCCAAGTACTGGTAGATCAATATAAACAGTAAAGCTGAGGAGTTATTGACAGGGGTGTCCTACACTTGTGATATGTTATGGGATCATCATTATTTACTAGAGCCAATATCTTAAGAAAATTCACCTGTATCAAGCAACAACATGGTAATTTTATTCCCACGCATGAAAACTCGACACAGAAATTACACTTTATTTAAGATTACAGATTTTGTTAATGACACGAAGCAGTATTTTATTATATGTAGGTGCGATATTAAAGTTAAGTGTTTCCACGAGGATGAGGATATATATAATTTTATACACTTATACAGTATATATATATATATATATATATATATATATATAAGTACAAATTTTGCCCACGTAAGTTATGTTCCTCTACGTGATCTTATACGCATAAATAAAATAAGCATGATTTAATTACGAGTTCAGTTTCCTATGCAGTCGTTAACACATCTGACTACTCAATTGATAATTAAAAGAAAACACACAAGCAATTCATTCATACTAATTTTACTTTCAAACATGAGATCACGGCAAAGTGCAGAAGTTATGTGGGCAACTGTACATTTGAATGCAGTAGTAATTGAGACTGGTATTAATTACAGCAAACAATTCAGACACTTTGATTAACCCTTTGCAGATTAGGATACATTTGACAGTTAATTATGGCTATTATTAGACGATTGTATAGAGCTTAGGAAGGATCTGTGGAAATCATAAGGGTAAAGACTAACTCCTTTAACCCCTTCTGTACCGGCGACGTCATTTTAACTTTAATCTGGCTACTATTATACGATTGTATTCAGTTTTAAAGGGCCTCCAGTAATTAACAGGATTCGAACTATCTCACTTAACCCTTTTTGCTACCACGGATACTTCTTAAACTGCACAAAATCGTTTAAATATAGCTAGCATATAATTATAAATACGTCGCCGGTACAGGACTTAACCTTTCGGATCTTGAAAGGGATAAATATATGAGCCATTCCCTTGATTCAGTGCCTTCCCTCTATTCATATTCAATACCTTAACCCCTTGAGGATTATGATGCGTGTGAGCAGTTTATTCTGGCTATCATTTTACGATGCTATACAAATTAGGAAATGTATATAAAAGTCAAAGGATTGATTGGGCTAGCTTTTACCATTTTAGCTCTCGCAGATCCTTCCTAAACTGTATTTAAGTCTAGTAATAAACAGAATATACTGCCACAAAGCATTCAGATCCTCAAGGGGTTAAACCCTTCTGTACAAGCGACGTTTTTTCAATATTATTTTTGCTATATTTAGATGGTTTTGTGCAGCTTAAGAAAGATCTGTGGTAGCGTACCGGTAGTAAAACAGTGTTAAGTGAGAAAAGTTCGAAGTCTGTTAATTTCTGGAGGCCATTTTTAAAATAAATTATATCGTCTAATAGTACCCAGAATAAAGTTTAAAAGACGTCGTTGGTATAGAAGGGGTTAATGAAGCGGCCTCTTGGTACCAGCTGATCCGAAATATTGAACAACGGATTTTACTTATATACAGCCGTGTTCCTATATTTACCAGGGAGGAAAACCTTTGTGTAAATCAACGAAAACACTTTAATAATTACCTCACCTTTAGAAATGAGAGTGCTGATCCGTGCTCGCTCTCTCTCTCTCTCTCATAGCACTTTAGCCAGCTCTCACCAAACGAGCCCATCAACTTGAAATGAGTTCTTAACACCTCTTCTCTTAAACTGTCCAAAAGAGGCAAACCTTTCAACTCCATAGATATGAAGTCGATTTTTCCAAACTGAGAAAATTGCTCATTAATATTGGACACATAAATTAATACATGTACAGTCTTTATGGAGTACGTATAACTGAGACCCTGGGGTGTGAGATTTGAGAGGTGGTAGAAGAGTTGTAGTGAACGGGTATAGTGATGTTCATCATGTATATCAACCATTACCATATTTGTATGAAAAAATATGTATTAATTCATCGTTGTTTGTGGTTATAATAGATCGTATAGATGATCGAACCAATACTGACAAAGCAATATAAGACGTATTTACTTAAAGGTGCCTGGGTGGGTGGTCCATCATAAAACCAAAGAGACCACCTCACCTTTTATCCTCCAGGGACATAGATGGCCTCAAATGGGCCATGTACAAACTACAAGCCGTAAATCTGAGGTACCCTTGCACAAGAACTGTATCCGTATTGCAAAAGTATTGACTGAACAATAGAATAAAATAAAATAATCTTTTCACATATATCCATTTATTATAACAACATTAAGCAAGTGGCTATTCTGTTTGTGAAACTAACTGATAGAATGTCTTGAAAAAATAGCTTTATTTATTATTTTGAATATACTGTAGATGGCTATTTCAGCAACGGAATTAAAATCTAAAAGTGATACGGCAATGCTAACTGGTTAATTGTAAGAAGTATAATATCCGGGCGATAAATAGACAGTCAGATTGGGACAAATGAAACAAAAGTAATATTAGACCAAATTATGATATATATATTAAATATGATATAATGTTGCGACGAAGAGGGATATAGGACATGGAAGACCACCCAGGCCACAGTTTATGACTAAGCTACAGACCACTAAACTCCAACATGTCTTGTATGAGTCCTGAGAACACTGTGACCCAAGCACTCTCATTCACCCACACTACTCTCCTACTCGACGAGACAGAGAAACGGGCGAGGGAACGCGAAAGTGGTCTCGGACCCTGAGAATATGAACTTTAAATGTTTCTGTTCGGGCTCTGTCTCGTGTCGGCCACCCCCATCAATGGGGTATGTGCCTGCGTACATACATACATACATACTCACAGCTGTCTGGTTTTCTGTTTCAACAAGACATCAAGATGTCTTGTTCAATTAATTCTAGCTATATTTAGACGATTAGAAAGGATGTGGCTAGAGGTCCTTCCTAAACTGAATACAATTGTCTAATAGTAGACGCAGTAAAGTGCAGAAGACGTCACCCGGGCTGGAAGGGTTAACATATTGTGTCATCCACCAACCTAATATTCTGATTTTTCTCGAGTTCTTTGTATATAAATCATTACATAATGTGTGTTATTTATATGAAAGAGAGAGAGAGAGAGAGATAGTGTAGGGGGGAAAGCGATGGTGTAGGTCTGGATATGAACAGATAAGATATAAGTAGAGATAGCCAGGTATGGGTGAGAGCACAGTAGTATAAGGTTAATACGGATTAATGTGCAGATTGATGACGTGATAGCTCAGCAGAATACCGTACCATATACTATTTTTAAGTAATGGTAATATTAGTTTCAAATAATAATAATAATACAAGCTTGACTACAGCTACGTGTTAGGACACTGAACTACCTTTAAAAAGATGTAAACAAAAAATCTCACAATGAAAAATTGGGTAAAAAATAGTTAAATATGTAGGTTATTGATCTATTTATGTATTTTTCGAGAAAAGCTGAGGAAATGAAGACTAAATATAAACATATACATTTTTATAATATAATAGATAGTTAAGCATGAAGTACCGTAATTCAGGAAGAAGATTGTGTTCAAATAGTTGCCTGGTAAACACATGTGCCTGGCCTCCCACCCTATCTTGAAATTTCCCAAATTATTGAGATCACCCAACATAAGAGATACCTTTTATGTTGCGTGATCTTGGGGGAGGAAATTCGTGCTGGTAAGTGCTGAGAGTCTGGGAGTAATTGTTGTTATAAATCTATTAGTTTGACACCTTGTGTAAAGATACTCATCGCCATAACAAATGCTTGGGAAAGCAGTAGGGGAGGTCAAACTGAGGAAGACAAAAATATGTTTTAGGAAAAGGATATATAAATAAGGATGGGATAATAATAAAAAAGTTAACCCCTTTGAGGATTATGAAATTGTTAACAGTTTATTCTGGCTATTATTAGACGATTTTATTAAGGTTAGAAAGTGTATATGGAAGGGCGGGGATTAATTGAGATAGTCGTTACCTTTTAACAACCACATATTCTTCCTAAACTGTATAGTATCGTCTAATGAAAACCAGAATAAACTGTCAAAATGCGTCACAATCATCATGGGGTAAATAACGGCCAAACAAGATATTGCAAATGAAACCAGAAGTTGATAATACACTGGCAAAAAAATAACAACAGACAAGGGCACGACAAATAATTGAAATCCGCGCTATCTCGTACCTATAATCGATTCATTGTAGGTAGGCCAGATAAATATAAAAAATGTATATATACTGTATACAGTATATATATTTTTTTTATTTTTCCTATATTCCAACTACTCCCTCTCGGGCATAGGCTGATAGCCTTTACACTCAACCGCTGAACACGGTGAGGCCCGTGAGGTCTTGCTCCAGTCTAGGGAGCGAGACATGCGAAGCTTCACGGCTCGAAGCAAATCCATCTCTGAAACCGCCTCGCCTCTGCGCTTCACAGTCTCATCCCCACAGACTCGGACCCTCACTCTCAGAACGCCACCTATTGAGCAATTAACTCACTAGGCATTGCCTCCCTGTAGCATATTTTTTTAATATGGGAATATTCATACAATGCTATTTAATCAGGGAACAATGACGGTATTGTTATTGGCATCTCGGTGTGCTGTGGTAAAGCACTGATACTAGGTACAGCACAAATTCCATCCCAATAATATCTTCCCATTGACATATTGGGATTCGAACCCGGGTCCATTGGATTACCAGTCCAGTGACAAGGCCACTCTGCCACACCTCCCCTCTCAGTGGTGCTCGAACCATCAACAATCGGGACGATTGTCCATGCTTTAACCAACTTTAATTAATATAAATATAAATAGGTTGAGTATCCTTTATCACGCCGTGGTAGAGTTGGTTAAAACATGGACAAACGTCACGTGTATTTGTGAGATATACTCAATATCAATATTAGATAAAACCTCACTCTTTGATCATTGAGGCACCAAACTTACAGTACGTCTAAAGATAAAGATGGCCGCTCTCTCTTACCACAGGAGCTCTACACTACACACATAACATTACCAAACGAGACTATTACGTCGTGTTAACCCATTCAGTACCGGTGGCGTCATTTTCATCCCATTCTGACAAATATTAGGCGATTTAATTCAGGCTAGGAAGGATCTGTGGTAGCTAGAATGATTATTTGAGATATTTCGTAGCTTTATAATTGTTAAGGGTACTTCCTAAGCTGTTGCCGGAATATGATTAAAAGGGTGTCACCGGTACTGAATGGGTTAAGGCACGAGAGGTCACCTTCCCCTTTAAGTGCCAGTCGTGCATTGGACAATTCATGATTGATGATTATGACTCATCAAGTTTAATGAGGTTATTTGCTATGCTACATAGGCCTACACAAAACTACCAACCTAATTTTGTATTGATCACTTGAAAAACTAGCAAAGACACCAATGCAACTTAAACTTATAATAACAAATATAATTATAAAAGTTAACATTAATTTGCTATGACGGTAGAAAAGTGCCAACCCCAAGAAGGAAACGGCGTGGTTTACAGGATGAAGCACTGAGGTTGATGAGAAAGATGCCAGGTGAGATATGAGACATTGATAGCTTCTCCCACCCTCTCCGTCTGTCACTCACTCTCTCTCTCTCTCTATCTCTCTCTCTCTCTGGATCAAATATGAAGGGACTGAGGTGCATGCCGCTTTACATAGTAGTTATGGGAATGTATATTTACTGGGATTTTTTTTTTTTTTTTATTGGCCCCTTTCTCACTCATGTTTAGGCCCATTAGTTTGGCGTTTTTGTATTCCTTTCGCCCCATTTGTTGCCAATATTTTGGGCAGTCACGCCATTTTGGTGTGGATTTTTTGTCCTGACGAGCGATAGCGAGCCTAAAGTTTAAGGAGAAACCTTAACAAGAGCGATCATTCTTCATTTGATCCTTTGGTAGCCCTTTAAATATTTTCTTCAGTTCAGAGCAAAAATTGTCGCCAAATATTTGTCATAAGATGTTTCAAGGTTGTCATGATACGGTAACTTTTAACACTTGAAGATACCCAGCAAACCATTGGAACGGTAAACGATGAGGAATTATTACGAAAAACACTTTATAATGCAGAGCGGTCCTCTAAATATAATATGCTTTCACTTCTGCCTTTTTCCCTGTTACATGAAATCAAAATATAAAAAATATTATCGATTAAATATGGAATTTAAAATGCTCACCCTAAAGTATAATATTCCACCTCTGCTCTTTTCCCTGTTACACTAAAGCATAACATACACTCTAATATCGATTACATACTATTAATTATAAAACACATATGCCAGCTCACCCATAAACTTCCACTTCTACTCTTTTCCCTCATACATTAAACAAACATATACAAACTATTATCCATTAGGCTACATACTATAAATACAAAATCAATGTCAATATGTTTACCACTTTCAAGATCATGTTTCTGTTTCGTGTTTTGGTTCAACCTTCACATGTCCATCATAATATTAATTTTCTTCTCCCCATGACTGCTCCTTCTAACTTGTCGTAACACAGTCAAACAGTCAATACTCAGATACACCAACATCGCAGACGACCCTTGTTGCCGATCTTTACAAACTTAAGGACCTTGAGGACTATGGCGCCTTTTGACCGTTTATGCTGGCTATCATTAGCCGATTGTACACAGCTTAGGAAGGATCTGTGGGAAAAGACCATCCCAATTATCCCTCTGACTTCCATATATCATTCCAATACCGGATAAAATCGTCTAACCATATCCAGAAAACAGACAAGAAATGCGTCATTCTATCTTGAAAGGGTTAAGGCCTGGTGTAGCTTTCACTAACATATACCACATACAACCGTTACCGTCAAAGGGTTAAGGCCTGGTGTAGCTTTCACTAACATATACCACATACAACCGTTACCGTCAAAGGGTTATTGCCTGGTGTAGCTTGCACTAACACATACCACATACAACCGTTACCGTCAAAGGGTTAAGGCCTGGTGTAGCTTGCACTAACACATACCACATACAACCGTTACCGTCAAAGGGTTATTGCCTGGTGTAGCTTGCACTAACACATACCACATACAACCGTTACCGTCATCATTACTGTTGTTGTTGTTTGATGTTCCGTAGCTCCCCTGTTGGTGGACACGCTGTTTGTCTTTAGTGTTGTCACTTAACAGGCATTACGTATAACTTATGTCCACTAATATCGGTTTGCTGCATTGTAAAACAGCTTGCAGTAAAGGTTTACATTAAACTATGGTCGTAAATGCATAGACGTGTACCCGGTACCGGTACTTCTCACATTTCTGGCTTTTATTAGACGATTTTAGTCAGATTAGGAAGGCTATATGGAAGTCAGAGGGTTATTTGTGATATTATTTAACCTTTTATAGTTCATACAGACCCTTCCTAAGCCCTATACAGTCGTCTAATGATTGCCAGAATAACCTGTCCAAATACGTCGTGATCCTCAAGGGGTTAATTGTTCTATTAAAACTTGGCAGCGTTAATAAGGTGTAGAGTAAGCAACTTCTTCGAATACGCTTTCATTCATATTTTAAAGGTGCAACATAATGCAGAAGTATCATACAATATATAGTATGTAAATATATATATATATATATATATATATATATATATATATATATATATATATATACGGTATATATTACCATATAATAATTATACCAGTTTATTCTGAAATGTATATCCTTTTACTATAGAACTCTTACCCACCAAGACTATATGATCAAGTATACCGATATCATTCATTCTTAAAACAAAACACAATTAACTTTTGAGTAGATTAATTACAGTTCCGTGAATATAAAACTGGAAACCTAAACCCACATTATGATAATACTTTGGTTGTAGAGACACGCTAATCTGTAGTACATTTAATGGAATCACATAATTCAAAAAAATATCAGAGAGAGAGAGAGAGAGATGACAACTTAAGGGGAGGTATTTAGTTTGTTCCCTAGACCTCCATCAAGCTTAAAATTACATCCCCTTGAGTCCCTTTCAAGATAAATTTGTACATTTTTCGGTAGAAAAATGTCCCGGCCGAAGGCCGATTCCTCTTAAATTACAGGCTCGCTATCGCTCGCCAGGATAAAATTGACACCTGAATTGCACGAACGGTCTTAATATGGGGTGAAAGTTCTTAAAATCGCTAAACTAATAGGGCAAACGTTTTATAATATCAACAGCAATGGGGCTAAACATGAGGGAGAAAGGGGTCAAGAAAAAAATCCCTTAAGTGGAGATCTGCCCTTAAGCGTCTGGAATAGAGTTGCAAAAAGCAAATGAACCTTACAAGAGATAATACAAGAGACAAATGCAAATAAAGTGATATATCCTGCATGTGCTGGTCGAGAAAGGAAAGGAAATTAAAACAAATGTGAATTTCAGAAAACACTGGGGAAGGACCTTCATAATATCCGAATTATTAACAGAAGAATATGTCTTTTTATCATACACTGCAATGAGTGACATCAGACTATTGGACTATACTGTATTTATTAATGACAAATATTTAACAGTATTCAAAATTAATTGTTAAGCCAAACTTGGAATATGAACTTCAGACCAATTTTTTGTATTAGAAGGCCATTGTGTATTTTGCAAGGGTTTGGAAAATTATAAATTGTTTCTCCAGGGCAAGGTAGTACAGGGTAAGGCAGAATAGGATAGGGAATGACAGCGTAAAGTAGGCTACATAATAAGGTAGGTAGGGAAAGACAGATAGAATAAAGCCAATGTCACACGAGCGCTTTTTCCGGCAACTTTCGATGAGCAAGTTTGTTCTCACACTATTTTGAGGCTCTTTCACGTTGGCCTCGGAAACTAGATGGAAGGTAGATTATGTTAGCTGGTTTCATTCTCATGGAAATTATAACATGAGACTGCCAGACAACAATTGCTCGTAAATATTGACGGAAAATACGCTCGTGTGACACCGCCTTAAGGCAGAACAGAATAGGTAAGAAAAAGGCAGGGTGGCATACGCATGGGCAGATATATAGTATATGGCAATGTAAATTATACCTGGGAGAGGACGACATCTTAAGCTAGGACAGGGGCAGGCAGGAGAGGGTTGTGCAGAACATTGCAGTGCATGACAGGAAAGAGCTGAACAGTACATACAGTAATGCCACACGGCAGGGTACCATAGATCAGGACAAATTACATCATGGCAGGACAATCCAGGATAGGGCGTAACATACCCAGGCAACATAGGATGAGACAGGATAGAGCAACCCAGGGCAAGGTACGACAGCGTAGGGCAGGGAAGAAGAGGGCAGGACAGGGCAGGGCACGAGTACAAAGGAGTACAAAGGTCACCACGAGTCAAGGTGGTGCAGGACTGACTTGAGGTGAATACTAAACATTCAACACCTGACCTGTCCTGGGTGGAGGTGGTACAAGTACTCACACATCTTGTGCTCTGATCTATCTCGCTTTCTTTCTTTTATGCAGCACCTAATGCATGTTATGGATGATCCTTGGATTAGTCTATAATAGCCGCTTTCACTCATTATTATGGAATCTTTAATTACCTTTTTCATTACCTATTTTTGCAATTTAACCAACAGAAAACGTCTACTAATTTTACCCTTACCTACTGTACTTCTTGGACATTGCTGAAAAAGGTTAATAAATAAAAGTTGTAATGAAAACCATCATAATTGATGTCAAACATAATTTTGCTTTTCTTAACTGCGCTCAGCACTAAAATCCTAGATTCAACAAGTGTCATCTATACCACAATAAGTGCATGATGATACAGTTCTCGGGAGTAGGTTAAAACCAAGCTCAGTAGTTGGGTACACGACTTTCCACCTCATGATAATTTATAGAGGCCTTCATAATGGTGAAATGATATCTTCCTGAAGCAATGTTCTAATGATTAGGTTGGTTATTGTGGATGGTGATCACGCCCACCTACTTATTCATTAATGTGGCAGTGTTAGGAAAGAAATATTATTGTAACGTAAATATGTCTTTTCTCCCTCACAGAACTCGCTTTCACGCCTTTATCTATGTTCTCTTTATTATATAAGTACTGTGTACTCTTCCCCTTACCCACTTATTTCAGCTTAGATTCTTCTCTCCTCTCACTAACCTTATAATGTAATCTCCTACTCTTATATTACTACCACCCTTCACTCCATTCTATTACCGTACCGGTCCACACCGTTACATCATTTGTTAACTCTCACTTCACATCATTTAACAGAAGTAGTAGTGCAATAGTGCAGTAGTGCAGAAGTAGAAGTAGTAGTGCAGTGGGGAGATTGTAGGCACCAATCGATCAGGGCTAGACACAGGTGAGGTTATAGGCATGTGATAAAGAGTCGCTGGAACTCCTGTTTCATTTGCTTGGCCTCTCTTACTGATTTGCTTTGTGCCTCATTTACACTGAGAGCAATCCAGCTAGCTCTCACAAACACCTCCTCCTCCCATCCACTTCACTACACTAAACATGCACACCACACTTCATTCCTCCACACCAAAATTGAATCAAAATTATGAATTTTAGCCCAGCCTCGGAGTCCCCAGGGGGGGGGGGGGGGAACCATAAATGCCCCCTCAACCGCCCGACCTTCCCCTGACGACCCCACAAAACTACCTGGACCTCGGCCTGTTATTCTTTCTATTAATTTCTGCAGCATTTGTGGACTTTCCTCTAATTTTCACTCTGTTGAACACCATCTCTCCTCCTACAAACCTGATCTTCTTTTCTCATCGAAACTCAGGTGTCTGTAGCAGCATCCAGCAGCCCCTTCTCTGTAGCCTCCTACTTTCTCTATCCTAGTTTCAAAGCCAAAGGCGGATGTTGTGCATATGTGCACAACAAACTCACTTGCTCTCGTGTTCCCGATTTCGACTCCTCTGAATTCTCAACTTTATGGCTCAAACTTTCCTGTCATTCTCTTACTAAATATTTCTGTGCTGTCTATCTTTCCCCTAACTCTACCAACTTTCCCAAATTCTTTGACTATCTAAACTCTACAGTGGAACACATTCTATCCATTTCTCCTTTCTCAGAAATCTCCATCTTAGGAGATTTCAACGTTCACCACCGCCAATGGCTCTCCTCTCACACTACTGACCCACCTGGTGAACAAGCCTACGTTTTTCTATCTTAAATGACCTAGAGCAGTTAGTTCAGCAACCCACCCGTATCCCGGATCGCCTATGATATCGGCCCAACATTGTTGACTTGTTTCTAACAAGTCTAACCCTTCTTCTTATACTGTCGATATGTTCTCTCCTTTGGGCTCCTCCAACCATAAACTTATCTCTGTCACCTGTCCTATCTCTCCAGTACGCTCAAACTTTTGCTAGAAACTCCACCTTGGATGATTCCGGTGCTATTCCTCCCTCTCCACCCTCCTCTCTCTTACTTATGCCTAATATCCTATTCTCTTCTAAAGATGTACTTTCTACCCTCTCTGGGCTTAATACTAAGAAGGCGTACGGTCCTGACGGTGTTCCTCCTGTTATACTCAAAAACTGTGCTTCCGTGCTGACTCCCTGCCTAGGCAAACTCTTTTGTCTCTGTCTATCCTCTAACGTCTTCCCTTCATGCTGGAAGTTTGCTCTCATTCAACCTGTCCCAAAGAAGGGTGACCGCTCTCAACCCTCCAACTATCGTCCAATTGCTCTCATCACTTGTATTTCTAAAGTTTTTGAAACTATTCTTGCTTCCAATTTCTTAAACATTTCTCTTCTCATAATCTGCTCTCAGATCGCCAGTATGGCTTCCTTAAGGGTCGCTCTACTGGTGATCTTCTTTCATATCTTACTAACTCTTGGTCATCCTCCTTTCGGGACTTCGGTGAGTCTTTTTCTATTGCACTAGACATATCGAAAGCCTTCGATAGAGTCTGGCACAAATCTTTAATTTCTAAACTACCCTCCTTCAGTTTCTATCCCTCCATCTGTGCCTTTGTCTCTAATTTTCTCTCCAGCCGTTCCATAGCTGCGTTTGTGGACGCCCATCGCTCACTTCCTCACCCTATAAACTCCGGTGTTCCTCAGGGCTCTGTCCTATCTCCTATTCTCTTTCTAATTTTTATAAATGATCTTCTCAACTGTACCTCAATTCCCATCCATTCATACACAGACGACTCAACCTTACACTACTCCATTAGTTTTTCAGAACGCCCCAGCCAGCTATTCCTCAACGACAAACGGAATGAAGCCATAGCACACTTAAATTCTGATCTAACTACTATCTCCAATTGGGGCAGAGAAAACCTTGTTACCTTTAATGCTTCCAAAACCCAATTTCTCCATCTATCTACCCGTCAGGAACTCCCTGCGGACTATCCATTATTCTTCAACAATACAAAAATCAATCCTTCATCTTCTCTCAATATTCTTGGTATCTCTTTTTCTTCTGCTCTCAGTTGGAAGGACCATATTACCAGTCTTGCTAAGGCAGCCTCCCAGAAGCTGGGTGTGCTCAACCGCCTTAGGGGGTTCTTTACCCCTGCACAGCTTCTTGCTCTGTACAGGGGCATAGTGCGTCCTTGTATTGATTATTGTTCACATGTTTGGGGAGGTTCCTCTCACACCGCTCTCCTAGACAAAATTGAAAGGAAGGCCTTTCGTATCATTAACTCCCGTCTACTCACCAACTCTCTGCAATCTCTCTCTCTTCGCCGCAATGTTGCATCTCTCTCACTATTCTATCGCTACTATAATAATCAGTGTTCCTCAGAGCTTTCCCAGTGTATACCACCTCCTTTACGTAGGGCACGTGGTACCCGTCTTGCAACACAATCACACCCCTACTCTGTGCAACTCTCCAACCCAAGAGTGAAACGTTACTCTCAGACTTTCTTCTATTCAGCAGCTGAGCTCTGGAACTCTCTCTCAGAATCAGTCTTTCCCTCTTCCTATGACTTAAACTGCTTCAAACTCCGTGTGTCCAGGCATTTTGGCTCGAACGTCCCTTGATTTTGGCCCTGTCACTCTTTCAACTATGGGGGAGGCACTTGCCATAGGCAGTTCTGCCTTTTGCCTCCCTCACTCACATAGGAAAAAAAAAAAATTAAACAAATATACTCCATAAGGGATCGATATATAGCTTAATGTGAATTAGTCAGCCAAATAATTATATTGGTTCTGTTGGAAGGTGATTCTAATATACTGCATATAGATAGTGACAGCGACGCTGGGGAAGGTGTTAATGATAATACCCAGGGAAAATTATGATCTTTACTTGCTGGTACAGTACTGCATTAGTTGCGCGCGCGCGCGCTCTCTCTCTCTCTCTCTCTCTCTCTCTCTCTCTCTCTCTCTCTCTCTCTCTCGCTCTTCTTTGCTATCCATTCCTTTCACTTTACTTTACTCACGGGTTAGCTATCTCTACTAGAATTAAGTCCTGACCACCTCGCTGAGATCGAAAGGTCTGTGTGGTCAGTGTAATATATGTAATTTTATGTAAATCTCTCTCTCTCCCTCATAATCAATATTCCCCGCTTGTGTTCTGTCTGTCATCCGGGACCCTTCTTCACCACCATAAATCACATTTATCCGTGCATAGCAAAAAGAATAATGACTGAAGGTAAATATATTGCAAGTAAACTTATAATTTTTGCGTGGTTTTGTGTGTGTGTGTGTGTGGTTTTTTTTTTCTTTTTTCTATGTGATTGAGTGAGGCAAAAGGCATAACTGCCTATAGCGAGTGCCTCCCCCATAGTTGAAAGAGTGACAGGGCCAAACTCAAGGGACGTTCGAGCCAAAATGCCTGGACACACGGAGTTTGAAGCAATTTAAGTCATAGGAAGAGGGAAAGACTGATTCTGGGAGAGAGTTCCAGAGCTCAGCAGTTGAGTAGAAGAAAGTTTGAGAGTAATGTTTCACTCTTGGGTTGGAGAGTTGCACAGAGTAGGGGTGGGATTGAGTTGCAAGACGGGTACCACGTGCCCTACGTAAAGGGGGTAGTATGCACTGGGATAGCTCTGAGGAACACTGATTATTATAGTAGCGCTAGAATAGCGAGAGAGATGCAACATTGCGGCGGAGAGAGAGAGATTGCAGAGAGTTGGTGAGTGGACGGGAGTTAATGATACGAAAGGCCTTCCTTTCAACTTTGTCTAGGAGAGCGGTGTGAGAGGAACCTCCCCCCACATGTGAACAATACTCAATACAAGGGCGCACTATGCCCCTGTACAGAGCAAGAAGCTGTGCAGGGGAAAAGAACCCCCTAAGGCGGTTGAGCAAACCCAGCTTCTGGGAGGCTGCCTTAGCAAGACTGGTAATATGGTCCTTCCAAATGAGAGCAGAAGAAAAAGAGACACCAAGAATATTGAGAGAAGATGAAGGGTTGATTTTTGTATTGTTGAAGAATAATGGATAGTCCGCAGGGAGATCCTGACGGGTAGATAGATGGAGAAATTGGGTTTTGGAAGCATTAAAGTTAACAAGGTTTTCTCTGCCCCAATTGGAAATAGTATTTAGATCAGAATGTAAGAGTTCCATGGCTTCATTACGTTTGTCGTTGAGAGATTGCTGGCTGGGGCATTCTGAAAAACTAATGGAGTAGTGTAAGGTTGAGTCGTCTGCGTATGAATGGATGGGAATTAAGGTACAGTTAAGGAGATCATTTATAAAAATTAGAAAGAGAATAGGAGATAGGACAGAGCCCTGAGGAACACCGGAGTTTATAGGGTGAAGAAGTGAACAATGGCCGTCCACAACCACGGCTATGGAACGGCCGGAAAGGAAATCAGAGACAAAGGCACAGATGGAGGGATAGAAACCGAAGGAGGGTAGTTTAGAAATTAAAGATTTATGCCAGACTTTATCGAAGGCTTTCGATATGCCTAGTGCAATAGAAAAAGTCTCACCGAAGTCCCGAAAGGAGGATGACCAAGAGTTAGTAAGATATGAAAGAAGATCACCAGTAGAGCGACCCTTAAGGAAGCCATACTGGCGATCTGAGAGCAGATTATGAGAAGAGAAATGCTTAAGAAATTTGGAAGCAAGAATAGTTTCAAAAAATTTAGAAAGACAAGAGATGAGAGCAATTGGACGATAGTTGGAGGGTTGAGAGCGGTCACCCTTCTTTGGGACAGGTTGAATGTGAGCAAACTTCCAGCATGAAGGGAAGACGTTAGAGGATAGACAGAGACAGTGTTTGTGTGTGTGTGTGTGATTTACGGATTTACTATATTTACTCAATTCTTTACTGAAATTATAAAATGTTGACAGTTGTTTTCTTGACGTAAATTTCTTATTGATTGACGGGCAGCGAGCTGAAATTGAAGGGTGAATATCCAAAGAGCCAAGCACCTGGTGAGATAGGGAAGAACACATGGAAACACTAGATTATAACATTATTTAGGCAAAGGGGAATGTAAATTTTTACCATAAAGTGATCAAATCCTATAGGATTTTCGTGGTATGTTCAATGTAATGTAAAAAATAAGAATCAACAGTGTTTATGTATTTGATCAATAATTACATTTGAATTTTCTACGTAGGTCCTTAAACCAGCAACCAAAAATGGGAAAATGTAAAAGTATCGGTATGAATTGTTCTTTAAACACTACATACATAAAGCATAGCCATATTTCGTGTTTACAATTACTTATATTATGAGAAATCAGCCAATATTGAAATACGACAAATATATGCATCTCATTCATTCACAAACGAGACACATGCACTTGTATTACATTTTCAGAGCACCTTATTTACTCAGTCCAGCTATTCCGAGATTTACCATTTATCATTTTAATCAAATCGGTCATTATCAAGTGAACGTGGAATATATATATATATATATATATATATATATATATATATATATATATATATATATATATGTGTTGATTGAGTGGGAGGGAAGCACAGGGAAGAACTTAGATTCTATATTTTCTAACGTTTAAGGTATGAACATCCCATCCTCAGAGAGAATGTAGGCAGGATATACATATCCCAAAACGATACAAAATATATAGAATCAAAGTTGTGTTTTCCTCTCACCTAATTTATCTACTTGTCACTATAAATAACTAATGTTTCAATCAATTTATTTGTCTGTCATTTCTGTGTCAGCATAACTGACTATGCTAATTGCTACAATTTATATATTTATGTGAAACTATCCTATAAAACACAAATACTGGCATTGGGTGTCCTAACCAAAAATCTAGTTTTATCCAAAAGGTCCATATCTTGCTCACAAATGTCCTCTCCCGGCCAGACCACTTGTCATAAGCAGTTAACATTCATCATACACAATATAATAACACACAGAGGCGCTAAAGATTAAAGGAGACCGTATATCTTCTGTAATGTATTCATGGTTATTTTATGCCAGTATGCCGATCGGTGTTGGTGGTGTGATGACGGACACAATATGCCACTGTTTGTCTGTTGTCATGAACATATGACTGGTGTGAGGCCTCGTGCTAACATCTTGACTACACCAGACATATTAATATCAAACTTATTACGTGACATAAGTTCCTGTCGCGCAATTTGTTTAACACTTATCAGTGGAACATATATATAATTCGAGATATTGGGTGGATAATAAATACAAATCTCATCCGAATCCTCGCAATCACAAACCAACACCAACGCAACACAACAGTCTACATACACTATAGCCACTTATTCAATTAAAGTTGACCCATCCTGATAATTAACATACGTGCATTGAATTCAATAAGTACATGAAACTGATTGTAAGTGTTTCACTGAATTAATTTGAAAAATTATTTCTGAAAATTGCTACATAATTATTGTTTTCAAGTTGTGACATTAGGGGACTGTTGCCCATTGATACTAGTCCCAGATAAGTGTATTTGCGTGTCTATTCATTATGATTAGGCCGAAAATATTGATCACTAACGTTTATAAATAATAAACAGCTAGAGTAATGGAGCTAATATTTCTACCCCTTAGGAAGAGTCAGCCAGGGAATAGTTGTGGAGATTTACGCCACATTTGTTCTAGCCCTTTTGAGTTATAGAGGTTAGGGGTAACTGTTTCTGTCTTAGCTATAATGAATGATAAATAGTTACAAAATATATTAGAAATACAGCTACTAGCCATTCTAATAACAGGGAAATATTCCAAACATTCCTCACCATACACACAGCTCACCAAACTAGGATAGGCCCTTGTGGTGATCGTTACTAGCCCTTTCATGCTCATATGACGCAGAGGTTGCCAGATTAGCAATAAGAAATAGAGTTCTCTCACTCTTATAATTATCTCTCCAAATTAGTTTTCTGCCCACAGCTAACTCAAAGACAACTGCAGAGGTTGAAGTAACTAAACTAAAGGTTTCTAAATACCCCTGATGGTAACAAAGGCTTTAAATTATCCCTAATATGTTCAAAATCGCGTCATATGTCGGAGAGGTTTAAGTGTCATTGTCCTCTCGGGGATAACCCGGTTGGTTCTGCTGAGGACATGATGATGATGATGATGATGACAACAATGGTGATGATGGTGTTGGCAATGACGATGACGATGGTGCTAATAATACCCATTGTACATTATTATGATGTTGATTCCTGTTTCTGGTCCGTGTAACTTCTCAGACAGACACATAAATGGTCAGACTAACATCCCCTGATAACCCCCGGGTCCCTCACCAACGTTTCCGACGCCGCAACATTTGTCTCCCGGTAAACACTTATGGCATAATTACGGACACTTTGGACCAATTTACATAAGTGAATGTAAATAAAGGGCAGCCAGACCATATATGTTTGGACTCAACCGTAATAAAGGGCAGCCAGACCATATATGTTTGGACTCAACCGTAATAAAGGGCAGCCAGACCATATATGTTTGGACTCAACCGTAATAAAGGGCAGCCAGACCATATATGTTTGGACTCAACCGTAATAAAGGGCAGCCAGACCATATATGTTTGGATTCAACCGTAAATCTCCATCGACTTAGTGAAAAACAAGTGTTTGTCTCGGTCAACACAAATATGCACGAACAATACTTCCACTTTTCTTGCATTACAATTTAGTGAAATGTATTTTATTCGAAGGGCCGTTTTTCTGGTCCCCCTTCTATCTCAAGTTTAGCCCCATTAGTTTTCAGATTATAAGACATTCGACCCATTAGTTTAGCGATTTTAAGACCTTTCGCTCCATTTCTTTGTCAATATTAAAACCTTTCGTGTCATTTAGGTGTCGATTTTTTCCTGGCGAGCGCTAGCGAGCCTGTAATTTAAAATAAACTGGCCTTTGGCAGGGATTTGTTTTTTTTATCGAAACGTGTACAAATAAATATTGAAGGAGGGTCTTGGGCTGGTGTTTTTTAAGCTTCATGGAGGTCTAGGGAGCAAACTAATACAATTATAAAACAAAACAATACATAAATGAGCAAACAAATACGCCCATAAAGAAAGAAAAGAGAGTCATTTAAATATACTGTAGAGTAAGATCTTTACACCTGCCTATGTCACCTAAGTGGAGTTCGCCACTCTTGCTAGTGGCACCGAGGAGCGCACCACCCTTCGTTGTTATTTGAACATTGGTGCAGCAGACTGTATCTTTCAAGAAAGCCGGTTCCTCCTAAATTGCAGGGTCTCTATCGCTCACCAGTAAAAGATTGACCCTTACATGCCACGAAAGGTCCTAAATTAGCAAAAAAAAAGGGTGAAAAGTCTTAAAATTGCCAAACTAATGGGGCGAAAGTCATAAAATCAGAACGCTAATGGGGTTAAACACGAGGGAGAAGTGGTTCAGAAAATAAAAACACCTCCTTAATGACACATACCAGAAATAATGGCTGTTGAATGCATCATGGGACATAGAAGACAAACGTATAAATACATAAATAAATACCGGTACATACTGTATATATACATAAATAAATACCGGTACATACTGTATATATACATAAATAAATACCGGTACATACTGTATATATACATAAATAAATACCGGTACATACTGTATAAATACATAAATAAATACCGGTACATACTGTATATATACATAAATAAATACCGGTACATACTGTATATATACATAAATAAATACCGGTACATACTGTATATATACATAAATAAATACCGGTACATACTGTATATATACATAAATAAATACCGGTACATACTGTATATATACAAAAATAAATACTGGTACATACTGTATATATACATAAATAAATACCGGTACATACTGTATATATACATAAATAAATACCGGTACATACTGTATATATACATAAATAAATACCGGTACATACTGTATATACATAAATAAATACCGGTACATACTGTATATATACATAAATAAATACCGGTACATACTGTATATATACATAAATAAATACCGGTACATACTGTATATATACAAAAATAAATACTGGTACATACTGTATATATACATAAATAAATACCGGTACATACTGTATATATACATAAATAAATACCGGTACATACTGTATATATACATAAATAAATACCGGTACATACTGTATATATACATAAATAAATACCGGTACATACTGTATATATACATAAATAAATACCGGTACATACTGTATATATACATAAATAAATACCGGTACATACTGTATATATACATAAATAAATACCGGTACATACTGTATATATACATAAATAAATACCGGTACATACTGTATATATACATAAATAAATACCGGTACATACTGTATATATACAAAAGAAAAAACACGGAAACTAATTAACCCCTTGAGTATATTGACGCACTTTAGTAGTATATTCTGGCTATCATTAGAAGACTATATATATTCAGTTTAGGAAGGATCTGCGAGAGTTAGAAGGGTAAAAACTGGTCCAATCAACCCTATGACTTCCATATGCCCTTTCTAATCTTATTAAGATTGTCTTTTAGTTGCCAAAAACCAGAAAGCTACAGCGTCCTGGATTTCTATGAGGGTTAATCATAATGGAGTATTAAATTCTAGGGAGAAAATGCAATAACACTTTTCTAAGGAAGGAGTAGAGGTTTTTATACAGTAGTCGATTCATTATAGGTTGGCCAAACATCTTGACCACTATCTTCTATAACTCATGAAAACACGACTAGAGTAAAAGACCTAATATTTCCACCACTCTTTTTTTTTTTTTTTTTACTTAGGAAGGGTCAACCAGGGAATAGGTGTGAACATTTACAGTCCACTTGCTCTAACCCTCTTAGAGTTATAGAGGTCAAGGGTCACGATTTCTGACATACCTATAATGGATGGACTATAGGAGTCAAATAGAGTAACCTACCTACCTACCCAGGGTTAAGGGTCTACAATTATCTGGACCTTGTACCTACCTAAGTTCATAACCAGTTAATAAAACCTGACGATCACCAATTACCTTCCTCACTGAGGAAATGGATGTAATTATGTGCAGGTCTAATAGTAAGCGGACATTAAAGGGAGATGGTGTTTGTTTTTAGTTTATTAATTCATGTATTCAATTTTTTTTTTTTTTAGTTTCCTCGCTGGACCTCCATCAAGCTTAGAAAAACACCCCCTACAACCCTTCAAGATAATTTGTACATTTTTCGGTAGAAAAATGTCCCGGCCGAAGGCCAGTTCCTCTTAAAAATACAAGCTCGTTATTGCTCGCCAGGATAAAGATCGACACCTAAATGGCACGAAAGGTCTTAAAATTTACAATAAAATGGGGCGAAATGTGTTACAATCGCCAAACTAATGGGCCGAACGTCTTAAACTCACAACATTAATGGGACTAAGCATGAGGGAGAAGGGGGAACAGAAAAATTACCCATCTCCCTTTAATAGATTTGTCATGTTCGTGGCGCTAGTAATAATAATAAATGTCAACAATGAAATATTTTTATTTTTACAATCTTTATATCACAATATAATTCCGCCGTTGAGAGTTTGGAAGGGTGTATGGTGGGGGAGGGGAGGGGGGGGGGAGGGGGTAAACAATAAATCACCGCGGTTGATGATATAGATTATAATAGCTGGTGAGGTAGTGGTCTATCTCTGACGTTCCATGGTTGATGCAGCTTACCCTTGTTAGCTGTCCTGTCATCAACTGTTTAATAATTATAATATTGTGGTAAGTGATGCGATGGGTAAAATATCTGAAAGATAATCTAATTACATGGACCTCCGAGAAGAATGGTTATATATCATAGCCTCTATGAATAGTAATTAACATGGCAATTATAAATTATATAACGGCATGTATAACTTATGAGATAATTCTTACTTAATAAATGTGACTAACGTTTTTTGACCAACGTTTAATCCATTTTATGATAACTCCCATTCGATTACCAACTAAATGCCCTAGTTCGATGACATAATTATATATTTCAATAATAGCTAACATCAGGCGATTAAAGTTAAATTGGACAAAAAGTTTTCAATATGTTTTTTGCTGTCGAAGGAGTTTAAAAGAAAAACAAAAATCCCCATAAAATACATCGGAGGCTACGCCATTCCTACAAGCCTGCCAAAGTTTTTGCCAAGCTATATATCTCAATCTGGTGGGATGGTGGAAGCAGTGTACAGTAATTAATCAAAGGCCTCCATCCATCACTGTTAACTCTCCGAAATATTAAGGAGACTATAAATAAGTGGCTTAGGTCTCTATCAGGTTTATCAAACATAAAATTACCTCCTTGATAACTTAATAAGATTATTTGGTACCCTAATTATATACTCTTGAATTTACTGAACCACCTGAGGATATTGTTTGATAATAAGGTAATGTTGACTAAATATGCTACATGGGATATTTTTTGTTTTAAATACGAATAATGATGATAAACTAGCAAGAGTATTACGAACGTACTATGGGCATTGCCATGATATGTAAATAGGACGCATTTGTTTCTCTATATTTTTCTAATCAAGCAAAGTGTGACTGGTAACCTTACTACAATTTAGGATGAAGTGGCCTGTGAATTTTTCGGTAGAAAAATTAACATATTCATTTCAAAAGAAGGGCTTGGGTTTATTTTTGTTTAAACCTTGATGGAGGTTGATGGACGAAACTAAAATATATTAATGCATTAATACATAAATAAACAATTCAATAGTTAATCTCCCCCTAACCCTTTGAGTACCATCGGCGTGTCATGTATTATATTCTAGCTATATTTAGACGATATTATGCAGATTAGGAAGGATCTGTGGTAGCTAAAAGGGTTGGTTGATATAGTTTGAAGCCTTATTATTGCTAGAGGTCCTTTCTAAGCTGAATAAAAAAACGTCCCTGGTACTGAATGGGTTAACTTGCTCCCGTTGCAGACATTCATCATCGCACATAGCAGTCCATAGTAGAGACAGGACACACACAAAACGTTGAATACTACTGAAAATTGGTAATTTACTCTTCAAAATACAAAAGCTTGCGGTCTACCCAAACTCATTTATTAAGGAGGGACTTTCTGCTATTTTTATGCTGGGAGCTAATATGCCTTAAGTTTGATGATAGAGTTTTGGTTACACTTAATGTAGGGGTGGTCAATGAGGAAAGTGACATGTTTTCACCGGTTCAAGGAGCACAACCTATTTACTCACCAAATGTCGTGAATCTCGGATCATAGCTGTGTGAGTTATATTGTTTATAAATACACAGACAAACAAACGGAGCCGATAACATAACCTCGGACCAACTTCATTGGCGGATATAATCATATACCATGCTGCATCAAATATACTTTACATATTAACGAATTCATACCTAGGAAAATTAGTGAAGTTGTAATGAGTCAAGTTACGGTCGTCTGCTGATGATGAATGATACACGGATAGTGAATTGTGGGTGGTCCTCTCATTGTAGTTTTATACACATTATTTGCAACATAAGGAACAAATAGGTGTAGTAATGAATATTGAATTAGTATGATGCAAGCTAGGAGGTTAATGTCCAAAAATAATGTATTGGTCAGTTACCGGACCACTGTTTATGGATGGTTAACCCCTTCAGACTCATATGACTCAGAGGTTGCCAGATTAGCAATAAGAAATAGAGTTATCTCACTCTTATAATTACCTCTCCAAAATTAGTTTTCTGCCCACAGCTAACTCAAAGACAACTGCAGAGGTTGAAGTAACTAAACTAGTTTCTAAATACCCCTGATGGTAACAAAGACTTTAAAGTATCCCTAATAGGCTCAAAATCGCGTCATATGTCGGAGAGGGTTAAGAAAGAAACTGAACATTCGGGCTTTTGTTTCTTTTGAACCCTCTTCTCCCTCCTGTTTAGCCCCATTTGTTTTGAGATTTTAAGACGCTTGCCCGATTAGGTTCACGATGTTAAGAACTGTTGTCCCATTTCTTTGCCAATTGAAAGACCTTTCCTGCCATTAAGGTGTCGATTTTAACCGGCGAGCGAAAGCGAGCCTGTAACTTATGGGACATTTATCTACTGAAAAACGTACTTGGGGGGGGGGGGGGGATCCTGGAGGTGTTTTTCTAAGCTTCCCTCCCCCTCATATAAAGTGACGTTCAAGCAAATATATAATCATTATCAGTACTTCTGCTACTGTTGCTAAGATATGAACACTGACAAATGTTGTAAATATGTGACAGTATGCAATTTTCCCACACCCATACAAATACGCACACCCACACATTGTGTGTGTGTGTGTATATATATTACACGGCTATATGATATTACTACATATTCCTATCTTGGTACATACCAGAGCCACTCTCACCTCCGTAAATATGCACGACTTCAAGCACGTTAATCAATTAGCCTCGGTATATTATTAAACATTAAAAGTATTCCTAAATCCACGAAGCCAAATTTCCATAAGGTCCTGAAAATCTAATATGATGGGAAGGTGGGATTCTCATACTCGCTTTATAATTAGTGAAACTGACATTGATGGCTGAGAAGATAAACAACAGGTACAGTCAGGGTTGAGAGAGAGAGAGAGAGAGAGAGAGAGAGAGAGAGAGAGAGAGAGAGAGAGAGAGAGAGAGAGAGAGAGAGAGAGAGAGAGTCGAGAGGTTATTATTAGTGGGTATTTCAAGAATGTCAGGGGGTAAGGAAATGTGATTTGTATATTAGAAGACTGTGATTAACGAGACGTGTAACATGTGGAGGGAGGTGGTAGAAAGAGAGGGATCTCGTTGGGGGTGGAAGTTTCGCTCCACCCCCAACGAGATCCCTCTCTGAGAGAGAGAGAGACAAGCGAGCAAGGTGAAATTTAAACGCAGCCATTACTTGAATCTTTTCCGTAATTCAAGAGGAAAAGAGATTCGCTTCGACGATTAACTGAAGTGGACACTGACTGCTTTTTTTGGCCTATTTATTCATTCAGTCATAAATTGACCACTTGCGAGTTTCGTTCTATAAGGAAGTTGGAGCTGTAGACAACGATATTTCGCAGAATTGACAGCTAAAATACGGTCGTAGTACATTTATAAATACATAAAACCCAATTCAACATACCGGTACCATTTATCCATCAGAAACCTACATAATTATTGCATGTCTGTTTAATATCGATGTTCACAGCTCCAACTTCCTTATAGCCTGAAACTCGCAAGTGGTCAATTCTTAGTTTCCTCGCTAGACATCCCTCAAACTTAGAAAAAACATTCCCTAGTTGGCCCCCCCCTTCATTCCCCCCCCCCCCCCCATCATTCCCTAGACCCCCCCCCCATCATTCCCTAGACCCCCCCCCCCCCATCATTCCCTAGAACCCCCCCCCCCCCATCATTCCCTAGACCCCATCATTCCCTAGACCCCATCATTCCCTAGACCCCCCCATCATTCCTAGACCCCCCCCCCATCATTCCCTAGACCCCCCCCATCATTCCCTAGACCCCCCCCCATCATTCCCTAGACCCCCCCATCATTCCCTAGACCCCCCCCCATCATTCCCTAGACCCCCCCCCCCATCATTCCCTAGACCCCCCCCATCATTCCCTAGACCCCCCCCCCATTCCCTAGACCCCCCCCATCATTCCCTAGACCCCCCCCCATCATTCCCTAGACCCCCCCCCCATCATTCCCTAGACCCCCCTCCCATCATTCCCTAGAACCCCCCCCCCATCCCCCCCCCCCCCCCCCCCCCCCCCCCCCCCCCCCCCCATTCCCAACCCCCCCCCCTTCACCCCCCCCCCCTAGACCCCCCCCCATCATTCCCTAGACCCCCCCCATCATTCCCTAGACCCCCCACCCCCCCCCCATCATTCCCTAGACCCCCCCCCATCATTCCCTAGACCCCCCCCATCATTCCCTAGAACCCCCCCCCCCCCATCATTCCCTAGACCCCCCCCATCATTCCCTAGAACCCCCCCCATCATTCCCTAGACCCCCCCCCATCATTCCCTAGAACCCCCCCCCATCATTCCCTACACCCCCCCCATCATTCCCTAGACCCCCCCCCCATCATTCCCTAGACCCCCCCCCCCCATCATTCCCTAGATAAGATAAATTTGTACGGTATAAATTTTTCGGTAGAAAATTTCCCGGCCGAAGGCCGGTTCCTCTTACAATTACAGGCTCGCTATCACTCGCCAGGAAAAAATCGACACCTAAATGGCACGATAGGTCTTAATATTTATAACAAAATGGGACGAAAGGTCTTAAAATCGCCAAACAAATGGACCGAACGTCGACAAATCTCAAAACTAGTGGGGCTAAACACTAGGGAGAAGGGGGTCCGGAAAAACAAGTCTGTATCCACCGACGCCGCGGAGAAAATAAGAGGCGCATGTCGGGGTTTAAGGGAGAGGTACGGTACTCGCTTTTTATGGACCCCCTTCTCCCTCATGTTTAGACCCATTAGTTTTGCGACTTTAAGGGGAGATTTCCACTTGAGGGACTTTTTTCTGGACCCCTTTCTCTCTCGTGTTTAGCCCCATTGCTTTTTAGATATTAAGACGCTCGCCCCCTTTAGTTTGGCGATTTTAAGAACTTTCGCCCCATTTCTGTCAATTTTAAGAACTTTCGTGTCATTTAGGTGTCGATTTTTTCCTGGCGAGCGATAGCGAGCCTGTAATTTCAGAGGAACCGGCGTTCGGCCTGGACATTTTCTACCGAAAAATGTACAAATTTATCTTGAAAGGGGCTCTAGGGGGTGTAATTTTAAGCTTGATGGAGTTCTAGGGAAGAAACTAAATACCTCCCCTTAAGACGTTCGTTCACTACTTTGGCGATTTTAAGACCTTTCGCCCCATTACTTTGCCCATATTAAAACCTTTCATGCCGTTTAGGTGTCGATTTTTCCCTGGCGAGCGATAGCGAGCCTGTAATTTTTGAAGGAATCGACCTTCTACCGAAAAATGTACAAATATATCTTGAAAGGAGGTATGGGGTGTTTTTTGTTTTTTTTAAAGCTTGATGTACCGGTAGTTCTAGCCAGGAAACTCAAAATTACATAATTAATGAATAAGTATCCCCCGAAACAAGCCCTTTAACCCTTACTGTATCCCCCGAAACAAGCCCTTTAACCCTTACTGTATCCCCCGAAACAAGCCCTTTAACCCTTACTGTATCCCCCGAAACAAGCCCTAGCCCTTTAACCCTTACTGTATCCCCCCCAACAAGCCCTAGCCCTTTAACCCTTACTGTATCCCCCGAAACAAGCCCTAGCCCTTTAACCCTTACTGTATCCCCCGAAACAAGCCCTAGCCCTTTAACCCTTACTGTATCCCCCGAAACAAGCCCTAGCCCTTTAACCCTTACTGTATCCCCCGAAACAAGCCCTAGCCCTTTAACCCTTACTGTATCCCCCGAAACAAGCCCTAGCCCTTTAACCCTTACTGTATCCCCCGAAACAAGCCCTAGCACTTTAACCCTTACTGTATCCCCCGAAACAAGCCCTAGCACTTTAACCCTTACTGTATCCCCCGAAACAAGCCCTAGCCCTTTAACCCTTACTGTATCCCCCGAAACAAGCCCTAGCACTTTAACCCTTACTGTATCCCCCGAAACAAGCCCTAGCACTTTAACCCTTACTGTATCCCCCGAAACAAGCCCTAGCCCTTTAACCCTTACTGTATCCCCCGAAACAAGCCCTAGCCCTTTAACCCTTACTGTATCCCCCGAAACAAGCCCTAGCCCTTTAACCCTTACTGTATCCCCCGAAACAAGCCCTAGCCCTTTAACCCTTACTGTATCCCCCGAAACAAGCCCTAGCCCTTTAACCCTTACTGTATCCCCCGAAACAAGCCCTAGCACTTTAACCCTTACTGTATCCCCCGAAACAAGCCCTAGCCCTTTAACCCTTACTGTATCCCCCGAAACAAGCCCTAGCACTTTAACCCTTACTGTATCCCCCGAAACAAGCCCTAGCACTTTAACCCTTACTGTATCCCCCGAAACAAGCCCTAGCCCTTTAACCCTTACTGTATCCCCCGAAACAAGCCCTAGCCCTTTAACCCTTACTGTATCCCCAGAAACAAGCCCTAGCACTTTAACCCTTACTGTATCCCCCGAAACAAGCCCTAGCCCTTTAACCCTTACTGTATCCCCCGAAACAAGCCCTAGCCCTTTAACCCTTACTGTATCCCCCGAAACAAGCCCTAGCCCTTTAAGCCTTACTGTATCCCCCGAAACAAGCCCTAGCCCTTTAAGCCTTACTGTACCGACGTGGTCTTTTGTATTTTATTCTGGCGACTACTAATCAATTCTACTCAGCTTAGGAAGGATCTCTAGCAATAATAAGGCTTCGAACTATCTCAAATCAACCTTTTTAACTAGCACAGATCTTTCCTAAGCTGCATAAAATACCGGCGACTACTAATCAATTCTACTCAGCTTAGGAAGGATCTCTAGCAATAATAAGGCTTCGAACTATCTCAAATCAACCCTTTTAACTAGCACAGATCTTTCCTAAGCTGCATAAAATAGTCTAAATATAGCTAGAACGAAAGATAACACTGTTTCCCTTAACATTTATCCTCAACACTTGTCTGGCAGCTTATGAGGTTAACATTTAAACTATTTCGGTCACCTAAATTCATCTACCATCAGTCTAGTTTCCGATACCAGTGAACAATATCCCAGAAATGTTGATCATCGAATGTTGACTATAAAAGCTCTCGTGTGATACCGGCATCACTCGTATTCATGATCATGCAAACTGCTATCCAATTGACCACTTGCGAGTTTCAGGCTATAAGGAAGATGGAGCTGTATACATCGATATTGAGCAGAATTACCAGCTAAAATAAGTTTGTACTGCATTTATAAATACATAAAACCCAATTCAACATACACTTTAGCCATCAGAAACCTACATTATTATTGCATTTCTATTTACTATCGATGTCTACAGCTCCAACTTCCTTATAGACCAAAACTCGCAAGTGGTCAATTAAGGGGAGATGGGCCGGTTTTTATGCCCCCCCCCCCCCCCCCTCCCTCATGTTTAGCCCCATTATTGTCAGATTTTAAGACGATCGCCCCCATTAGTTGTGGATTTTAAAACCTTTCGTCACATTTCTCTATCAATATCAAGAGCTTTCATGCCATTTAGGTGTCGATTTTTTTTTCCTGGCGAGCGATAGCTAGCCAGTAATTGTAAGAAAACCCGGAAATTGTTCTATTGAAAAATGTACAAATTTATCTGGAAGAAGATTTAGGGATTTTTTTTTTTTTTTTGTAAAGCTTGATGAAGGTCTAGCGAGGAAACTAAAAACATAAATGAATATGTAAATAAATAAATAAACCCTCCCAAAAATAACCAGTGTCCCGTTAAGGAGGGTGACCTGTTTTGGTTCTGTCCTTTTCTATCTTTCTCTGGCTTGTATCCATTTGGCCCCATTCAGCCTACTGTTTTAAGACGTTTATCCCCATCCAGGTGTCATATTTTTTACTGGTGAGCGGTAGCGAGCCAGCATATTTTTTATTTTTGTTTGACAGCAGGCTAAATTTGTACATTTTTCGATAGAAAAAATTCTCCGGCGAAGCCGGATTTCTTCATATAATGCTGGCTCGCTATCGCTCGCCAGGAAGAAATTGACACCTAGCCTACATGGGGATAAACGTCTTAAAATAGTTGGCTGAATGGGGCCGAATGGATACAAGCCAGAGAAGAGAGAAAAGGACAGAAATAACAAAAAGCAGGTCACCCCCCTTAACCCATTCAGTACCAGGGACGTTCTTTTCATTATTTGTTGGCAACTACTACACGATTTTATTCAGCTTAGGAAGGACCTCTAGCAATATTTAGGCTTCAAACTATCTCAGCCCACCCTTTCAACTACCACTGTGACGCCTCCCGGCGTTAGCAGAATGGTTGCGTGGGGCATTGCAGCTCGCTAGCGCTCGCCAGGATGGGGGGATGGGCTACAGTTGTCCTAGAATGATCTGCTTTATTTATTAGTGTCGTGTTGCCACAGACAGTCTAGAAATGGTCTTTGTTTTGGTCTGTGACCGCGCCTTATATTTTATATTCGCTATAATATAAATGTTCCTTGTGTGGGAGGCGAGCGAGAGAGGGTGAGGGAGTACACCTGGCAGCGGGGTGAGCTATGACGCGGCTCGCTTGGGCGCTGACGGCGTTGGCGGCCGGGTGGTCAACTAGTCCCTTCCCATCGCGGCCTCGTGTTCTTTACCAGCTCAGAGCTTGCCTGACACGCGTATCGCCTACACCCTTTGCAATTCTGTCCCCCATACTCGCCACTTTGCATACTATTTCTCTCTCTCGACTTCTCCTTTCTCATTCTCTACTCTTTATTAAACTCAACATCCCTTCTGGTTTCAGCATAGACGTTCACCGTCGACCAGTCGTATTGTACGCGAAGCTCTCAGATATTTCCATGTATTAGGTTAAGGAGGTATTATGCTTTATTGAGGTTAGAGAGACGGACTTTTCCGTATGTGTCCTCTCTCGAGAAGGTTGTAGACCGGTATATGTCTCCCTGGCAAGGTGTTGAGTGATTCTGCTTGGTTATCTAAAGCTAGACTAGGGGTAGGGTTACTGTGTCGTTGTCTCCGATGTGTGCAGTGTTAGCTAAGCCCTGCACGACATCGACAGGTACTGTGGGAGCCTAAGTTGTCCTCGGGTGGGTTTACTTTGCGAGCACAGCGCTGTGGTGTGAGAGGGCCATAGCCTATCCCTCACAACATAGTGCTGCCTCTTTGTGTTGACTTCTGAGGGATCGCCAGGATAGAACTAGGTACTAGAGACCTAGATTTATCAAGAGAGCATCCCCGTCATATAACGTAATCTTCATTATACCACCTTCGGACAACGTTAGGCTACGAGCCAGCCGCATGCTCACCCATTGTTGCCCTGCCTTGATACCCCAGCTAGACTTTATTAACTGAGCAGACACTGGTTAGAGATAAGCCCCATTATTATATGTATGCAACATTATTATTCACTGCACTTTTGAGCCGAGGTTGTTGTTGAGTTGCACAACCCTAGTAGGCTGTTGCGTTGTGTCACGAAGCATTTCTTTAGTTGTCGAGCATTACTACCTTTGCGCAGTCTTTATTATTCGCCTGCCTATTATTACTATATGTCCTAGTATTTATTGTGACCCGTATTCTGCATTATAATTGTTCAAGATTCTTTACGAACATCTTCCCAGCATCAGACTTATTTCAGAAGTTTCCAGTTGATGTTGCAGGACTAGCATGCACTTTCTTTAATACAGGAGTGCCAGTTATTTGAGTATCTACCGTAACGTTAATTAATCACGTTAACTATCTTTTCTTTGTGTAACCTAATCGAGTAATCTTTTACTGTTTGAGAATAGGCTGTTTCATCCAGCGTCAGCCTAGTGTGTGTGCACCAGTTACCGAGTCATAGGATACCTCGTTGTCCAGGCACGACTCAGGGCGGTAATGGTGTTTTGTTTTCCAGTGTTTAAGGCAGGGGTTGGATCTAGTGTTACCGTTGTTGCATTTTGCCATTATCTAGTCCAATGTTGAAGAGCCCTGTGTCTTTGAGAACCTGGATCGTAACATATTCAATAAATCCTTGCAGTCTGGAACTATGCCTGATCAGTGGAAGATGGCCAACGTAACACCGATATTCAAAAAAGGCAGCAAATCCCTACCCAGTAACTATCGTCCAATTAGCTTAACCTCAGTTGTATGTAAAATGCTAGAAACGGTCATAAGAGACAGACTCGTAAATCACTTAGAGGAAAATAACATACTTAAAGATACTCAACACGGCTTTCGTAAAAAACGTTCCTGTTTAACAAACCTCTTAGACTTCTTCCACGATATCCTCAACCTCTACGATGAGAGTAAAGCTGTAGATATTATATACCTTGATTTTCAAAAGGCCTTTGACAAAGTTCCCCACAAACGCTTCTGATATTATAATTACAAAAATAAAGATTTGAGGTCTCTAGCTCAAAGGATACATCCATTAGAGCACATGCTCCAAATGACTACCGTTGCGCTGCACACACACTTTGAGACACCCTGTATTAAGCAAATTATATAGACGTTGGACTAATACGAAACACTTTGTTTTGATGTGTATGGAGGAGACAAAAGGCAAAAATGTCTATAACAAGAGTCTCCCCAAATGGTTAAAAGAGTAACAGAGCAAATTCAAAGGACATTATAGGTAATTTATATATTTTGGAAAAATGCCTGGTGTGCTTCTTAAGTGTAGTTAAATGAATAGGAGGGCATAGTAGTTAAATATTTGTCCATTAACTTTCGAAAAATCAACAATTAAAGGATTCAATTTAATATCAGCTGGAAATTAACAGACTAGTTGTAGGAAAAATATAATGTTCGCAATGCTTCCTGTTGGAATGTTAACTAGAATCATCAAATATTTGTCTTGCCTCACCTCTGCCGGGCTGTGACGGTAAAAGGTGGATTTGAAGGGATAGCAAGAACATTAAGGGGATATGGGGTCGTTTTTCTGGACCCCCTTCTACCTCATGTTTATGCCCATTAATTGTCAGATGTTATGACGTTCGCCCCAGTGGTTTGGCGATCTTAAAACCTTTCGCCCCATTTCTGTCAATTTTAAGACCGTTCATGCCATTTAGCTGTCGATATTTTCCTGGCGAGCGATAGCGAGTCGGTAATTTAAGAGGAACCGGCCTTTGGTCGGAAATTTTTTCTATCGAAAAATGTACAAATTTATCTCAATGGGAGTTCTAAGAGGTGTATTTCAAAGATTTGATGGAGGTATAGGGAGTAAACCAAAAACCTCCCCTTAAATAGTTGTCTTGCCTCACATCTGCCGGGATGTGAAGGTAAAAGATGGATAATGAAGTGATAGCCAGAACATTAAGGGAACATTTTTGGACCCCTTTCACCCTCATGTGTATCCCAATTAGTTTTGTGAGTTTACGACATATCGCTCGCCAACAAACACATCGACACCTAAACGGCACAAACGGTCTTAATACCGATAAACTAATGGGGCGAATGTTTTAAAATCTTTAAACTGATATTAAAGGAGAATAGCCCCCTTCCCCCCGTTAAATACAGCCATCTTTCTACAACATTTGTCCCATGTTCCTGTCTTGGTAACTGTACATAATGCTATACCCTGTTCCAAATAGGTAGTCCAGAAGTCGTGAACCCTAACCTCTATAACTCAGACAGGGCTAGAGCAAATGGGCTGTACATTTCCACACCTATCCTGCGGCTGACCCTTCCCAAATGGTAGACATATTAGCTTGATTACTCTAATCGCTTGTGAAATATGGATATAAATGTTCCAGAGCTTTGGCCTACTTATTTGAAACAGGGTATATTGAGAGTGTAAATAAGGTGAGAGTGAGGCAGGGGCGTTACCTTACTAAGAGGCGCATCACCCAAACCTCTTGAATATATTTCTTTTAAGGGGAAATGGGTCGTTTTTTTGGTGCTCCTTCTCCCTCATGTTTAGCCCTATTAGTTTTCAGATTTTTAAACGTTCGGCCAATTACTTTGGCTAATATAAGACCTTTCACAATATTTCTTTGAATTTTTGTGTCATTCCTGGGGAGCGATAGTGAGCCTGTAATTTAAGAGAACCGTCCTTCGGCCGGGCATTATTTTATCGAAAACTGTACAAATTTATCTTGGAGATTTTTTTTTTTTTTTTTTTTTTTTTTTTTTTCTTTTTTTAAAGCTTGATTGAGGTCTAGGGAGGAAATTAAAATAATAGTAAAAACAAATATATATAAGAAAATATATACGGCCATCCCCCTTAACCATTATTGTTTTTGAACAGGTATGCGATCAAAATCAATAATAAACATTTAGCCGGAAAAAGCCCTCGTGTGGCACCCCCTTAAAGCTTCTGAACTTTGACGCCGTCGCCAAGGTGAATAGAGTAATACAAAAGTAAATGTATTTCTATCAACTGAACTGTAGCCATCGTGTTTGTTTATTATTCTTGCAGACTAACCTTGCTGATAATGATTCGTCACACAGATGCATAGTCGTTTAGGTACACACACACACACACACAGACCGTAGCCTAGTAGGTAGAGCTCTCGTCTCACACACGAGGGGTCGGGGGTTCAATCCCCGGCCGGGCGGAGACAAATTGGGCTTGTCTCCTTTCATGTGTTAGCCTCAGTTCACCTAGCTGTAAATAGGTACCTGGAATAAGTGGACGACGTTGTGACGTCCCATCTGGGGTTGGCAAAAATGGTACAAGGCGAGATGGGTATCATATGGTTCACCTAAGCTGATGGCTACCTAAGCCTTCGGGCGAGACGGTACCGTCTATAGTGAGAATGGTACCATACAGATCCACCCTAAGCCTTCGTTTCCGATGTCGCCAATTGGCTAAAATACAGACTACACACACATCCACAGCCATTCCAACGATACATATAACACCTACACATATAGGAGGCGGGAAATAACGAGCATGCTCACTCCCGCAATACAATTCAACTAGAGTAAGTACACACACACACACACACACACACACACACACACACACACACACACACACACACAGAGATACTTACAGATATACACTCACACAATAATGTAATATTATAAGCACATACATTATAATATATAGTAGCAATTTTGTTTAATGCTGTATCAGCTTGTATAATAAACTGTCAGAGTAAAATGTCGTGCCTGGTCCAGTAAGAATCTACAGTTTATTTATTTTCAGCTGAGAGTATAATTATTCCAATGTCCTCAACTTACTTAATCAGCTATTACGAAGAAGTTTAATATATAAGGCAAAATGTGTTGTTAAATATGAAAACTTGGCAATAATATGGCGCAGAGTATATGGCACATCAGTATCACGTTTTCCCATTAAGAGTCGAGACATATGATGCTAAGGGATTCAATTACCATCAGCTGAAAAAGAAAAAAAAATAATAATAAAAACACAGACTTTATTATAATCGGCTACGGTCCAAAAATTGCCGAGGGTCTATGCAATTAATTTGTGATACATGATGATCGCGGCAGCTTTACACCATCACTCTGCAGGATGGTTGATCATCCTACGAATATATGAACCACATAATTATTCTATTACCAATTTTACAGCTCGTTGGATGAATTATGAATGGGGATTCCTTAAGGGTCGCTCTACTGGTGATCTTCTTTCATATCTTACTAACTCTTGGTCATCCAACTTTCGGGACTTCGGTGAGACTTTTTCTGTTGCACTAGACATATCGAAGGCCTTCGATAGAGTCTGGCACAAATCTTTAATTTCCAAACTACCCTGCTTCGGTTTCTATCCCTCCATCTGTGCCTTTGTCTCTAACTTCCTTTCCAGCCGTTCCATAGCTGCGGTTGTGGACGGTCATCGCTCATTTCCTCATCCTATCAACTCCGGTGTTCCTCAGGGTTCTGTCCTATCTCCTATTCTCTTTCTAATTTTCATAATTGATCTTCTCAACTGTACATCCAGTCCCATCCATTCATATGCAGACGACTCTACCTTACACTACTCAATTACTGTAGTTTTCCAGAACGCCCCAGCCAGCAGTCCCTCAAAATCAAACGTAATGAAGTCATAAAACACTTATCTTCTGATCTAGCTACTATTTCCAATTGGGGTAGAGAAAACCTTGTTGCATTTAATGATTCCAAGACCCAATTTATCCATCTTACTACCCGTCAGGAACCTCCAGAGGACTACCCCTTATTCTTCAACAATACAAAAATCAATCCTTCATCTTCTCTCAATATTCTCGGTGTCTCTTTTTCTTCTGCTCTCCCTTGGAAGGACCATATTACCTGTCTTGCTAAGGCAGCCTCCCAGAAGCTGGGTGTGCTCAACCGCCTCAAGGGGTTCTTTACCCCTGTGCAGCTTCTTGCTCTGTACAGGGGCACAGCACGTCCTTGTATTGAGTATTGTTCACATGTGTGGGGAGGATCCTCTCACACAGCACTCCTAGACAAAGTAGAAAGGAAAGCCTTTCGTATCATTAACTCCCGTCCACTCACCAACTCTCTCTCTCTACGCCGCAATGTTGCATCTCTCTCGCTATTCTATTGCAACTACAATAATCAGTGTTCCTCGGAGCTTTCCCAGTGTATACCACCTCTACGTAGGGTACGTAGTACCCGCCTTGCAACACAATCCCACCCCTACACTGTGCAACTCTCCAACCCAAGAGTGAAACGCTATTCCTGGACTTTCTTCTATTCAACTGCTGAGTTCTGTAACTCTCCCAGAATCAGTCTTTCCCTCTTCCTATGACTTAAATTGCTTCAAACACCGTGTGTCCAGGCATTTTAGCTCGAACGTCCCTTTATTTTGACCCTGTCACTCTTTCAAAACTGGGGGAGGCACTCGCTGCAGGCAATTATGCCTTTGGTCTCCCTCATTCACATAGAATACAAAAATACTAGCATCAATCACTGTTGTGAATTTGTGTTCGGGTGTGTGTGTATGAGAGAGAGAGAGAGAGAGAGAGAGAGAGAGAGAGAGAGAGAGAGAGAGAGAGAGAGAGAGAGAGAGAGAGAGAGAGAGAGAGAGAGAGAGCATTGTTCTCAAGTGCGCTAGGTCAGTACTAGTAAAATTTTAGCACACAATTCACATTAAAGGTACAAACAACTAAATAAAATACACTCAAATTATCAACAACTGAAGGACATGATAGGTAATATAAATAGTTTCTTCCAGACCAAAAATATACTCTTCTTCTAAAGCACAGGAATATATTAATGGTAAATCGTGTAGTAATTAAAGTCGATACAATAACCCATAAACATGTTGCACCGTCAGTAACTTATGAGCTTAATAGATGTATATGTATCATATTGGGTTATAAACTTGCTGATCTTTATAAATGTATTGTATTGGGTTATGTAATAGTATGAACTTGCAATTACAGTTTCCGTTTTAAATAATGGCTCGAGATTCTGTATTATATTTGTTTTAAGGGGAGATTTTCATATATTTATTTATTTATGTATTTATTTATGTACCGGTATTTATTATTTATTGTAGTTTCCTCCCTAGACCTCCATCAACCTTAATAAATACCTCAAGGCCCCCCTGCAAGGCAAATTTGTACATTTTTCTACCGAAAAATTCCCCAGCCAAAGGTCGGTTCCTTCTATATTACAGGCTTGCTACCGCTAGTATCGAAATAATAGACACCTAAATGACACATTTCTTAAAATCGCCAAAGTCTTAGTCTCAAAACTAATGGGACCTAACATGAGGAGAAGGGGGTTAAGACCCCCCCCCCCCCTTGAAATGACCAGTATATTAAATTTGAGCTGTTCAATTTATATTGACCCTAAACCAAAATCTGTAGAACTCATGAACCTCAGAACATTTCTTTCACTATGATAGTGAATTAGTTATGGCAAACTAAACCTATTCAAGATACCTGTATTCTTAACCCTTGCAATCAGTACAGGCCAAATTACGGGATACCTTTAGTTTTAGCCACTTCCAGACGATTATTTCATTCAATTCAAGAGGAATTTATCAATGTTGTAGCGTTACTCGATTTGTTACTCCTAGATGTCCTCCCGAAGCTGAATATATTAGTCTAAGGTTATTAAAGATATAACAAACATTTTGGTCATCAGATTGAAAAAGGTTACATCAATCTTAGGCTAATATATGTGTGATAGAAACACAACTTAGCCCATTATATAGCCAAACATATCTAGTGCACCAATCGTACAGTAAACTAAATAAGTTTGCTATCAAAAATCGATTTCCACTGCAGCACTGTTAATGATTTTTGTTTTGTTTTAATGTTTGGTGATACAGATAGATATACCATCATTTTGTTGGAGCCTTTGGTAACTCTACATTGTATGAGGGCACCCTTTATAAGGCCGACACAAAGAAACGGAACCGTCTCTAGAAACCAAGGAACTATTTGTTTAGATAATGAAGAGGACATTATTGTACTGTACATGAGGGTATGGCTAAAAGTTTAGAATGCACCTAATACTAGGAATAACATTGACGTTGACGACCCCAAAAAAGAATACAAGCATACAATTACAAAATGTGAGCTAATAAAATGTCGTACTGACCTTCTTACGGAATACTACCAGTTTGTATATGCATACAGTATATAATTATCAGTTGTCTTTATAATATTTGTTAACTTCTCTAAATTACACATCGATTCAGTATACTAAATCTAGCTGAAATATTTGGTAAGAATATGTATTGGTAATTAACAGAAGTAATCCAAGTTTTATTTTAGGTTTGTGAGTCAAAGTAAACTTTGTTTCAAGTAATTTCATCATTCCCAGTGCCATACCGTCACTGCTTAATTAAACTCAGCCAAATATAGTCAGACCTTGAAGTCATCATCTCTCACATTGCTATCTTATCAGCCAACCTCTCAACACAGTCCTTAATATTCTCAACAATTAAGACCAGGAAATCTTTAATGAAGTCATTTCGTTTACCTTCTGTTCTAATGGTCAATAGTTGGCATAAAAGAGAAATTGTGTAAAGTTATAATAATTACTCTAAAGATATGCACATACAAATATTAAAAATGCGGATATACATTCGATTTGTCAATAAATCATTCAATGCGCACGAAAACATTTGTGTACTTTTAATATTATTCAAGTGATTGTCTGGAGAGGAATTATGACCGCATCCTGAACTGAGGGAACTGGTCAACCTGTAAATATTATTGGTGTATCGCAAATTAGACGAACATCACTTAATTTGAGATCCTAGAGGAAATTGTGTATCTTGTATTTTTATATACAAAAAACATGAAACACTAGTGATGTATGTACAGGAAAAAATAATAATGATGTTATCAAAAGCAAACGATTCCATAGTTAATAGTGTGTTGTAAGAAGAAACCTGTGATAATTGATAGGATAATACATGAAGGTAAATGTAATAACCAACCAGCCTCTTCTACTTCAGCCTTACTCATTCAATAACTAAATTACAGTAGACTTTATGAATGACAGGTTATTAAAAACGAAGAACACAGTTTTCTGGCTAGAACAACACGATTATATTTAGATTCCGAAGGGTAAATGGTGTCAGAGAGTTAATTGACATAGTCTTAACCCATATCATTCCCAGAAACTTGTCCTCAACTGTTTATTATAATCTAATGCTAGCCAGAATAAACTGTCAAAATGCGTTATAGGCCTAATCTTGAGAGGAATAATGCTGATCTCACCATGAAAGTCTTACGCTAACTTAAATTCCTATTGCTCCCATAAAATGTATAACCTTGCGAAGTGGGTGACAAGGCGATACCATCAATGGGCCAGTCAGATGGGTAATGGTAGCAACCTTTAAGTCACCACAGATATACGCCCCACCCAATATCTCACACTATATCGCTCACCAGGTAGGATAAGGTAAGTGGGTACACTGGTTGATATCATTAACAACACATATAATACACAGATCACCCTTTTTGACTGATGTACGATTCCGCAAATGTATTGCTTAATTAAAGCTTGGAATAGATACTCACATAGTTGTTTAGAATACATTAACCTAACACAATACCGGTAGCCTACACATAGTATATATTACCTTAACACAATACCGGTAGCCTACACATAGTATATATTACCTTAACACAATACCGGTAGCCTACACTTAGTATATATTACCTTAACACAATACCGGTAGCCTACACATAGTATATATTACCTTAACACAATACCGGTAGCCTACACATAGTATATATTACCTTAACACAATACCGGTAGCCTACACATAGTATATATTACCTTAACACAATACCGGTAGCCTACACTTAGTATATATTACCTTAACACAATACCGGTAGCCTACACTTAGTATATATTACCTTAACACAATACCGGTAGCCTACACTTAGTATATATTACCTTAACACAATACCGGTAGCCTACACTTAGTATATATTACCTTAACACAATACCGGTAGCCTACACATAGTATATATTACCTTAACACAATACCGGTAGCCTACACTTAGTATATATTACCTTAACACAATACCGGTAGCCTACACATAGTATATATTACCTTAACACAATACCGGTAGCCTACACATAGTATATATTACCTTGAAAGTGACACAATTCGCTGGGGGTCATTATCAATTTATTCTGGCAAAGACTTTATGCTCTTATTGGAATTTGCAAAGAACTCTTTGAATTCAAAGGCATAACCCATAATTTAATCGTTTCCCTTCTACATTTATGAAGAAGGGCGAGTTTCTCCCCCAAAGCCTAAAGAATGACAAAGAGCCAAACTCAAGAGACGTTGGGGTCAAAATATCTGGAAGTTTAAAGCAGTAAAATCATAATACGAAAAGATTGACTGAGGGAGCCCTTTGACTCCCAGAAATCGTGTACTGATACCTGGCATATAATAAAGGAAAGCGTCATCGTACTGACAGGGTTAACACAGTTAATCATAGCCTAAACAAATCTGCCTATTCTAAACTACAGTTGACGATTGAAGGTGGACTAACTGGTAGACCGCCAATCTCTACGGCGCTACAAATACACACACACACACACACACACATTCAAACACAATCGCCACATTTTAAAAATAAAACAGTAACTTGGGAAGCAGGAAAATAGGCGCCTAAAACCTCTAATCTTGTATATTACAATTAGGTTCGTACAATTAAATGAGTACACACACACACACACTTACTCTCTCTCTCTCTCTCTCTCTCTCTCTCTCTCTCTCTCTCTCTCTCTCTCTCTCTCTCTCTCTCTCATAATCTGATAAAACCGTCCAGCATGTGGAATCTACTATCACGGTTGTGCCCTTATGACAGTATATCAAGGTCCCTGTCTACGTCTGTGTTCCTTCACCTTACTACTGGTATAAATAATGTTCAGTGAGCTACAACATGATGGCTGTGTCCTGATAAAAGTGATAATGGTAATATATTGACCATCAGACTTGTTGTGAGGTTCGGGTCTTGCGCTACATCACTATCAGTATATAAGCCATCACCGGACTGGCCTCCTTGTAATGGTATGATCAGTTATCGGTTTCAGCTGTGGTGATGGTGGTGATGGTGATGGTGGTAGTAATGGTGATGATGGAGGTGGTGGTGATGGTGGTGGTGGTGGTGGTGGTGGTTGTGGCGGTGGTGGTGGTGGTACGGAGTGGCCTCTCTACACTTATGTGTGTTGTGATATAATGCCAGCAATTGTGGCAAGGGCTTAAAGGGAGATGGGTTATTTCTCTAGACCCCCTTCTCCCTCATGAGTATCCCCATTACTTTTCAGGTTTTAAGATATTTGCCCCATTAGTTTTTCGATTGTAAGACCTTTCGTCCTATTTAGGTGTCGATTTTTCTCCTGGCGAACGATAGAGAGCCTGTAATTTTGGTTCGGCCGGGAAATTGTTCTACCGAAAAATGTACACATTTATCTAGAAGGGGGATATAATGGATCTTTATTTAAGTTTGATGGAGGTCTAGGGAGTAAACTAGACTAAATAAAAATAAAGGAAAAAATCGACCTAAAAAGGAACCATCCACTCATAAACGGAACTGGATGTAAATAATCACTTGCGCTATCAGCACAAGTCGAGTACTTCTCTTGATCTACTGGCGAAAGTGTTCGCCTCGCAGGCGTGGGGACCTGGGTTCGAGCCCTCATTCATAGTAATTTAAAGTCATTGCAAAGTCGGCAAAATAATCCTGTGCCAAATTGAGGTTTCACAGAGCAGCCTCCCTATACTTTTCGTGTTGTGATCTGAACCTTGAGGGACATAAGAAAGGGCAGTGGCAACTGTTAACCATCACAAACCACTGACTCCAACCATGACCAAATACATCCACCATAAACAAATCACCAGTAAGTCATTTGTTACATGACACGTCAGATTGCTTGGCTACGCTAAGAACGAAATACATAAGCATTAAAGGGGAGATTTTTAGTTTGTTCCCTAGACCTCCATCAAACTTATAAGAATACCCCCAACACCCTCTTTCGAGCTCAATTTTGTAAATTTTTCGGTAGAAAAAATGTCCCGACCGAAGGCCGGTTCCTCTTAAATTACAGGCTCGCTATCGCTCGCCAGGAAAAAATCGACACCATGGCACGAAAAGTCTTAAAATGGACAGAAATAGGATGAGAGGTCTTAATATTGCCAAACTAATGGGGCAAACGTCTTAAAATATCAAAATTAATGGGGCTAAATATGAGGGAAAAATGGGTCAAGAAAAAAATCCCTCGAGTGTAAATCTCCCCTTAAGTAGCTACCGCCATAGCAGGTAATAAAGGTTGTACTGATGGATAAACCTGTTGTTGAGGAATCAGGGCTTGAACAATTGTAAACTCCCTGGAGGATTATACCGCATTTTGACAGTTAATTCTGGCTATCATCAGACAACTTTAAACAGTTAAGGATGGATCTGTTGGAATTGACACAAGACACAGTACAGTATCCTCCTTTGCGGATGACACGAAACTGAGTATGATAGTAAAGACACAGGAAGACACGGGCCGGCTGCAAGAGGACAAAATAAGGTGTTCCAGTGGACCAGGGAAAATAACATGCAGTTTAATGAAGACAAATTTCAATTAATACGATACGGAGATGAGGATTTCGTTAAAGAGAACACAAGTTACATAACAGAATCCAATCACATAATAGAACGTAAAGACAATGTGAAAGACCTTGGGGTGATAATGTCTGAAAATATGGGATTCAAAGAACATAACCAGGTCAAAGTTGCAGCTGCGAAACGGCTAACAGGTTGGATTCTGCGTACATTTAAAACTCGCGGTGAATTGCCTATGATAACACTCTTCAAATCCCTGGTGCTACCACGGCTAGAATACTGTAACGTATTAACATCCCCATACAAAGCAGCTGAAATTAAGGACTTAAAAAGTGTACAAAGGAACTTCACCTCACACATAAACTCAGTAAAACAGTTACACTATTGGGATCGTTTAAAATCACTAAAGCTGTACTCGTTGGAACGTAGAAGGGAACGATACTTAATAATATATACATGGAAAATCGCAGAGGGTTTTGTACCAAATCTACATACCCCAATAGCAATGAAGTTCAGTGGTAGAAGAGGCTGGGAATGCGATATCCCCAAGATGAAAAATCGGGGTGCTATGGGCTCTCTGCGAGAGGGCTGGTTATCACATAAGGAGCACGTCTCTTCAACAAACTCCCGCGGCGAGTAAGAGACATGAGAGGTGTCTCATTAGACAGCATCAAGAGAGCTCTCGATGTCGAACTACAAAAAGTGCCAGACGAGCCCATCTTCACAAGGGTGCGCTCCACCTCTTCGAATAGTCTGCTGCACCAATTCTCAAACAACAACGAAGGGCGGTGCGCTCTTCGGTGCCACTAGCAAGAGTGGCGAACTCCACATAGGTGTAGGTGTAGCACGTTGACGTAATCTTCGTCGTATTCTGGTTACCATTAGCCAATTTTCTTTAGCTTATAATACATCTCTAGGACTTGAAGGAGTAAATACTATCTACATAAACTATCTATCTGAGTAATATAGGACCCTCTTAAACTGCATAAAATCGTCTAATATTAGCCAAAATACAAGTAAAATATTCGCCATGGTGCTGAAGGGTTTGAAATGGTAAAGACAATCTCAATAATTAACCCTCCAACTAATTTCATATACCTTTCAAAATCTGAGCAAAATAATATAATATTAGCCAGAAAACAGAAAATATATACGTAATCGTATCTCGAAACAATTATGATAGAGATCGATGCAATACAAATCAAAACATTAAGTTTCATTGACACATTAACCGCAAAATTTGTGAGAAACATATTGACAATCTAAGTAGGTACAAGAAGGAGGTTAAGTCTTGGTGTGTTTTTATAAGAAAGCAGGACTGTACGGTTATGTGTCTCAGCCAGCACTGATCACACCTGAACCACCCTAATGTCAGTTATATACCACCTGCAACACTACACAACCCCTACTGTACCACCACATAATTTGTATGTTGTTCTGGCTTCTACTAATCGGTCTTATTCATTATAAGAAGTCGAGCTACCTCAATCAACCCTTTTAACTACCACAGATCCTCCCTCAGCTGCATATAATCGTCACAATATAGCTAGAATATAATATAGCAGACGTCACTGGTACATAAAGGGTTAACCATCATGAAGCACACAGAAGGTGCAGTTACTCACATAAGTTCTTCCCCTCGTCGTGATCCTGTGTATGAATATAAATAGTATGAATGAATTGCTCGTGTGGTTTCTATTAATTATCAGTTATCTAGTCAAATGAGTTAACCACTGCAAAAGAAACTCCACTCCTAATTCAACCATACGCGTTATACTTCTATGTATAAGTTCACGGAGAGGAACAACTTATGTGGGCAGCTGTGCATAGTACTGACTGATACCCACACGTTTGAATGCCATTAAAACGCCAACAATCTACAAACAAATTTAATGGAAACCTGTGAAGGTGGAGTGATTTAGGTGGTGATCAGCTTCCATGCATAGTGATGGAGGCCCTCGGTTACCACACTCACGATGCAGCGTTTGGCTATAACATAGTCTGACAGGGATTGTTATCAAATTAAAATATTGGAAGTTATGAGAAAAACAAATCTTGAGTTGACTCTTGAGTGCGTAAATCTGTTTTCATATAATTATGGCATATATAAGAAGCTATTGTTCTAATAAAGGTAATGTTTCATATTCAAGTGGTTTAAAACTACCACTAGTAACTCATTCAATACAAAATAGTATGCATTAATTATGTGTATGCTAACAGTAGACGATTTAAGTACGATCTCCACATATATTCATACAACAAAAGCCATACATTTAGCAGCTTGAATGTCTGGAAACAATGATGGGGACAGAGGAAGTAGTATGTGGTGAGGAAGGTAACTGTAGTAGGAGAGAGAAAGTCATGGCTTGACCTAAAATACTACTGCATAAGTTTTCTTTTTATCGAAAGGCTAGTGTATGACATGCACGAGAATAACACACCATATACTGTATATATTCATATAGTAAAGAGAGACAAGCCATCAACAGTAGAATCGTCAGAATACTTTTTGTTACCCCCCTGTGATTTTCATTATGCAAGTATTACACATTGTTCGGAACAGTTTACAAATAATATTTAAACAGTAATTAACTCGACATTCTGAAAAACAAAACCAAAAAATGCAAAGAACAGTTTATTTAAAAAAATATTAAGTTATACTTGCAAAATTAAAATGATGGGTTGGAAAAGCACTTATTTTGGCGACTGTACCACAAATAGGGTGCAAAGAGGCTTCCAACCGTCTCGCTTGGAGGGGGCATTGAACCCTGATCCTCATGACTGTGAACCAAGCCAGCTAACCACCTAACCCACTAACCCACCCCCACCCCCACCCCACCCCATCCTCGTGCAGCAGCACCCAACATACATCGTGCACATAACATTAACATTCTTCAACTGAACATAGATGGCATCAACACAAAGAAACACGAACTCTCACACTTCATCAAACAACACAACATACACATTGCCATCTTACAAGAAACAAAACTCCGCACAACACAAAAAACACCACATTTCATAATTTCACCACCATCAGACAAGACCGGGCTGTCGGCGGGGGCGGTGGACTCATCACCCTGGTACACAAAGAAATATCATACATAGTAACCAGTGTACAAACCAAATCCCTCCTCCCCCCAAATGATAACACAACAGAAATACAGTCAATTAAAATACGCACTGGCAACAACTCCAACATAACCATCATAAACACATACATCCCTCCCCAAACATCCCCTACAGTACCAAATTAATACAGACCACACTTACAACACATCACAAACACCCAACACACCCCACACATCATCCTGGGTGGTGACTTCAACGCCAAGACGTCGGCCTGGTTTGTCGACAACCCCGACACAGACAGAGGGCTGGTACTACAAAACCAAACCGATAACCTCATCATCCTTAACGACATCCATCAACATACCCATATTCCTCACCAAGCCCTCTACAACCCATCATCTCCAGACATCACCTTTTGCTCCCCAGAACTCGCCCACACAACATCCTGGAGGGTGGTCAGAACCTTAGGCTCTGACCACCTCCCGATCATTATCACCACCAAAACCAGACTCACCCCAGCTAGCCACAAACACACATACACCAATTATAAAAGAGCTAACTGGGAAGCATTCACAAATGAGACAGAACAACACTTCACAACTCTAAACAGTACACCCATCACTAACATCAACAATGCTGTACACATACTCAATAAAACTATCCAAAACGCTGACAAGAAACACATTCCAAGAGGTAACAGAAAAAGACACAACCCCAACTTCACACCAGAAATTCAAAACCTCATCAGACAACGCGACATACTGAAACACTCCCCAGCACCCCACACACAAGACATCACACAACAAATTCAAGCACTCAACACCCAAACTAACAACAAAATACAAGAACAACAAAAACTAAATTGGAATAACTTCCTACAAACACTTGATCACAAAACAAACCCCAAAAAACTCTACAAAACACTAAACAGCATCACACTTTCCAACAGCAACACAACACAATCACATGCTGCAATCACAACAACAGACTCTACTCCTTCATGTAAACAACAAGCAAACACTCTCATCAATCACTTCTCACATGTCAGCCACCTAAAACCTCACAAAGACGACCGACGTGTCATCCGACGTAAGAGACAATTCCCCACAGACCTTGACTATACACCCTTCACCAATCACCAGACAAAGCATATCATCAACAATCTCAAGCACTCACCTGCCTGTGGCCTAGACAACATAAGCAACATACACCTCAGACACCTGGGACCACAAGGCATACAAGCACTCACTAACATATCAAACTACAGCTATTCACACAACACAATACCAGACATTTGGAAGCATGGTATCATCACATTCCCCAAACCCAACAAAGACCTCACGCTACCCTCCTCGCACCGCCCCATCACACTCCTTTGCTCCCCCTCCAAAGTCATGGAACGCCTAGTATTACAACTAATTACACCTGACCTACCCCTAGCTCCAACACAACATGGCTTTAGGCCACTGCACTCCACAAACACTCTTCTCACAGACCTTACACAAAGAGCTTTCGACGGCATCAACTCAGCTAGACCACCACACAGATCACTATTAGCCACACTCGACATTAGTAAAGCCTTCGATGCCATCCCCCGCCACAACCTAACAAACAAAATCTACAACACAAACATGCACAACAACACAAAAAGGTGGCTGGCCAACTTCCTAGCAGGCAGATGTGCACACGTATCTTTTGCCGGTCAGTCATCTAAAATCAGAAACTTTCCAAACGGAGTCCCACAAGGATCCATCCTATCGCCCGCACTCTTCAATCTGTACATGCACGATATAACTACACCCAATACGCCCCAAATAAACTTAGCCTCCTATGCAGATGACATAACACTCACATGCACACACCATGACCCAAAAAGAGCAACAGATCTCCTTCAACCCTATCTCAACACACTACATGGCTGGTGCACTACAAACAGACTTAATCTAGCCCCAGCCAAATCCACCGCAACCCTGCTCACAAGTTGGACAGAACACGAATACATCCCTCAACTCACCATAAACAACACACCCCTAACACATACACACACCCAAAATCCTAGGAGTAACATATGATACTCATATGACATTCAAACAGCACACCACAAACATTAAAAAGAAACTGACACCCAGACTTAACGCCCTCAGGTCACTTGCTCACACAAAATTTGGACACAACAAAGAAACTACCACCACAGTATATAAACAATACATAAGATCAGTGATGGAATACGCAAGCCCAGCCTGGGCTTCTAACCTAGCTGAAACACATCATAAGACCTTACAGACTATTCAAAACAAAGCCCTAAAGATCATTACAGGCTGCACAGCTACTGCACCCACAGATCACCTACATCAAGAAACCAAAATCCTCAAAGTCAAAGACCATCTGGACATGAGAGGCAGTCAATTCCTGGCAGCAGCCTCCACGAACCAAGACCACCCACTAAACTACATGGCAACACACCCACAGACACCAAGAAATATCAAAACAACACCCAGCACACGGTATCACACACAATTATTGTCCTCTCTCCCTCCCTGCCCACCCCGAACCAACTTCCAGAGGCACATCCATACTCATATCTCTCACCGATCCATCCACTCACTCACAGACAACACGCAGCTGCATGCACGACCTCTCGAAATCCATCCTTCCGAATCCTCCCTTCCTCGCGAGTACAGAGTCCACCTGGCCAGGCTGAGATGCGGACACCATCCAGCTCTCCTGAGCTATCAGAAGAGACTGGATGACTCCGTTGTCGACGCCTGCCCGGGATGTAACACAGCACCCCATACCATTAAACACATCATAGAAGACTGCATTTCACACACCCACTTACGCCAACAACACAATCTACACTCAATGAGAGCTCTGTGGGAAAGCCCGATCGTGGCCATGGCCTTTCTCAGGGACTCGGGGCTGTTCGGCCAGGCAGCTTAGGGAACAACAACAACAACCAATACTCCACTGATCACCTATTGTTACGCTATGGAAAGGCCCCCCCCCTTTGTCAAAGGGTTCATAGAATAACTAAATTAATACAGGTAATACAATTTCATTTACCTGACAGTAGAAAATATGTGATAATGATATGCTTAGAAAAGTAAACAAAATTAATATAACACCATGTGAGGAGGAGCACTTTATTGGCAACGTTTCGTATATATCTTCATCAGGCCAATGGATCTGATGAATTGGCGTGATGAAACTATATGCGAAATGTTGTCAACCTCACATGGTGTATATATTCAGTAGAAAATATATCAGAATTAAAATGATTGTACTTGAGGAAATGGAACGCGACTGTCACACACATATTCTTAAGTGTGCACTAGTAATTGTTAATACCTTCGTTAATACCGCAAAAGCAAACGTTATTTTTTGTTTAGAACAGTGCAGGTCATAAAATGCAAAACAAAAAAACACACAAAAAACAAAAAACAAAAAAACAAAAACAAAAAACATACTAAAGTGATGGTTCCTTTCTCTTGCTGTGAAACAGATGTTCTTTCATTTCATCCACAGTCATTCAAACAAAGTTCTTGTAATTTTGCCTACCTACTGTAAGTTCTCTAGCATAGATCATAATTTGATATTTACTGTATATAAAGCAAAGTGGTATATTTGTGTACCTCTAAGTAAAGTCCTAATCTCTATTATTCATTCCTATGACTACAGTATCAGTAAACTGGCAAGACTGAATGACAGAAGGATCTAAATTGAATAACATAGTGTAGAATGTGTCAGTATGAAGAATTAATAACAAACTGACAAGGAGTGACGAAGGTGCACTTACACAACCAACACTAAAAGGGTTGATAAAATAAAGTACATTAATATATACATAGAGGTTAAACTATGATTATTTGTTTTCCTCCGGCAAGTGAAAAATTAAAATTAAATAATTTTACTGAAGGTGATGAGAGAGTCGGCATGTTTGAAGCAGTTGGGGGTTGAGACAGGGAGATGGTTCATTAAGCATACAAAGACAAGTTCCAGCAGAAGCGAAGAGTATAAGTCTTGAGTTAAATGCGATAACTTCTTAATCCTGTCTTTTGGTCTTGAATGTTTTTTCTTCTAAATTTAATCATAAAATCATCAAGCGCATTAGCCTTTCGAGTTAAAATATTCGTTAGTGAGTGCTATGAAATATCTGGATACTTCTGAGGAGCACCAGTCGTTATATTATAATTTTAGATTGTCGTAGATCATAATAATGGCAGGCAGTGCATCCATTTATAGGCAGGGTACCAAACTACTTTAAATATACTTGTAGCCTTTGACTTTAAACCATAAATACAAATAATCAATTATACGTAAATAATTACTTCAGTCTACTGGTTACAGTAATTGTTTGCGTTGATACGTGGTGGTACACTGACCAAAACACACTATATAGTATATGAAAGATGTGAACAAATAACTCAGTTAGTACATAATATATACGTGTAGGTAAAACAACAGGGAATATAGTTATCAAGAATAATCAGATATAACTCACGACAATGACTTGAATGGAATCTGCATGGGCGTTATAGTATTTAGTGTCTGTGGTAAATTAGAACCAATTGGAAGCCTTGCCTGTCGAGAAAGAAAGAAAGAGAGAGAGAGAGAGAGAGAGTTGTAAAGAGAGAAAGAGAGAGACTGATAAATTAAAACCTCTAACATTACACGTCATCACTACTAGTCACCGGAACGTCTTGCATTAATTAATGAGAGCCCTATCATTCAAGATCATAACTCACCACAACCCCTCCCATCTGTAGTAGCCGACCCCGTATCTCACTAGGACTCGGACCACCCTAGTGTTTGGTCAGTTTAACCCCTTCTGTACCGGCGACGTCTTTTTAACTTTATTCTGAGTATTATGTGAGTGTGAGAGAGAGAGAGAGAGAGAGAGAGCGAGAGCGAGAGCGAGAGCGAGAGAGAGAGAGAGAGAGAGAGAGAGAGAGAGAGAGAGAGAGAGATCATATAACCTTTAAATCAAGTAATGCCCCGGGGTGGGTTGTGTGAGGAGAGAGATCATACCTTCTACAATTAAGCATCATCGCTACTTGTTATGCGTGGCTTACTTAATCATAGAGCCCTATCATCTAAGATCATAAATCATCACAGCCGGCTCAGTATCTTGCAGTATATTATCATGTTAGAGCTGTACATGTATGTTTGTTTTCCCGCATAGATGGAATAAGTGGGGTTCATTAGTAGAGGCTATGCATTTAAGTGGTATGTGTACGCTTTTGATATAGGGAAAATCTATGTTTATTAATTTAACTCTAACACCAAACACCTCCCAATGAAATTAATGAAAGTATGTGATCCACCGGGATTCGAACCTGGGTTACCACACACATATTTTAAACACTAACCATTACACTATAGAGACAGTTGCTCAAATGGTCAGCCTAAGAAACTCAAATGATGAAGTAACTAATAACAGAGATGAAATAATCGAGGCAGCTGAAGAATTGTAATCTAAGTTATTCATTATAGTAGTGAGGGTAAACCAGAAGTAATTATTCAGGATTTAGTAAACATTGATGTACCATTGCCAGCGGTAACAGTAGGTTGAGTTAGGACAACTTTATAACAGGCAAAGAGATGTAAAGCAAGTGGCGATGACAACCTTACTATTGATGTACCAGTGCCAGCGGTAACAGTAGGTGAAGTTAGGATAACTTTATAACAGGCAAAGAGATGTAAAGCAAGTGGCGATGACAACCTTACTATTGATGTACCAGTGCCAGCGGTAACAGTAGGTGAAGTTAGGACAACTTTATAACAGGCAAAGAGATGTAAAGCAAGTGGCGATGACAACCTTACTATTGATGTACCAGTGCCAGCGGTAACAGTAGGTGAAGTTAGGATAACTTTATAACAGGCAAAGAGATGTAAAGCAAGTGGCGATGACAACCTTACTATTGATGTACCAGTGCCAGCGGTAACAGTAGGTGAAGTTAGGACAACTTTATAACAGGCAAAGAGATGTAAAGCAAGTGGCGATGACAACCTTACTATTGATGTACCAGTGCCAGCGGTAACAGTAGGTGAAGTTAGGATAACTTTATAACAGGCAAAGAGATGTAAAGCAAGTGGCGATGACAACCTTACTATTGATGTACCAGTGCCAGCGGTAACAGTAGGTGAAGTTAGGATAACTTTATAACAGGCAAAGAGATGTAAAGCAAGTGGCGATGACAACCTTACTATTGATGTACCAGTGCCAGCGGTAACAGTAGGTGAAGTTAGGACAACTTTATAACAGGCAAAGAGATGTAAAGCAAGTGGCGATGACAACCTTACTATTGATGTACCAGTGCCAGCGGTAACAGTAGGTGAAGTTAGGATAACTTTATAACAGGCAAAGAGATGTAAAGCAAGTGGCGATGACAATCTTACTATTGCTAAAATCGAAGATGCTGGTGATGTTGCACGTATTAAACTAGCCAAACTATACACACAATGGCTATAATGCCGAAGAGAATTATGCAGAAGAGAACTATGTGCAAGTATTAGAAGATATACACTGTATACCGATGGGGCAACAATAAAGCTCGAATAAATGCTAATTACTAAGGGAGTATGACATAGCGACACAATATCACCAAAGCTCTTCACCGCATGTTTGAAAGACAGCTTTAGGAATCTTGAATGAAACAATAAGGGAATTTATGAAAATCGAGAACTAAGCAAGCTCAAGTTCGTTGATGACATTATTCTTTTCAGCGACCAAGAGCAAAACTTACAACATATTATTGAAGATTAAAACAGGGAAACCTTTACAATAGGACTAAAAATTGATTGGTTCCGACCAAGGCTGAGGAGTCTCATGCACTCTGATTTGTATACATGTCTCCCCTACAGGGGTTGCCGACAAAGTCTGACGAGTCCCACCCACCGACCAGTACTGTATCGATCAATACAGTACAGCCACCACCACAACAATTAACTTGATGATAACAATATATTTTGAAAATTAGAGGGAATGAACATAAACCCCATGTGAGAAAGAGCACTTTATTAACAACGTTTCGCATAGAGCTTAATCAGGCCAATCAATTAACTTGATACCAGGCATCAGAGGAGATCATGGTGACTGGAACTAAACATCAAAGTCGCTCAACCAGTTTTGTGGGGTTTTATATAGAAAAATACCCAATTTATTTTGAGGGTCTGGGTGCATTACACGCCTATAAGTACAATGTTACGGTACTCAGTCGGTGGGTCTGTATTATGTTGGTAATGACGTCGCTGAAAACCCCATTGGCTCCAGTGTCCAGGAGAGCCAGGGAAGTATAGCCCATCTCCCCTATGTAACCCGTAATTATGTGAGGCCAGCAAGCAGGACTATTGCAACCACGGCTTTATAATTATATAACCTAAGTACGCGCTGAAGATAAATATTTTCTCCGGTCATCATCATTAACACCATATTCTCCCGGCATCCCTCGTGGTATACATCATTGCCAAGAGAGGAAAACAAAAAGGCAGTTAATGTTAAACTTACCATTATAATCGCCAATATGATGGCGTATATAGTATAGCCCTAATAGTATACTTGGTTTATCCATTATCTCTCACTTCTTATGATAGCTAAATATAGACATTGAAGGCGTAGTAGGAGAGAGGATATTGGGAGGTGTGTGTAAGAGAGAGTGAAGGAAATTATAATAAGAAAATCAAATGAAACTGGCAATGAATAAGGGAGAGTGAAGGAAACTATTATAATAAGAATATCAAAAGAAACTGGCAATGAATAAAGGGGAGTGAAGGAAACTATTATTATTAGAATATCAAACGAAACGGACAAAGAAAGCCAAAAAGAAGCTTTAGTGATGGAAGTGCATAACATAATGAGTTTTGTGTTTTCTATGTGTATGAAGTAGACAAAAGGCACGTTGCCACTCTACAGTGGAACACATTCTATCCATTTCTCCTTTCTCAGAAATCTCCATATTAGGAGATTTCAACGTTCACCACCGCCAATGGCTCTCCTCTCACACTACTGACCCAGCTGGTGAACCAGCCAACCGTACGTCTTTTCTATCCTAAATGACCTAGAGCAGTTAGTTCAGCAACCCACCCGTATCCCGGATCGCATCGGAGATCGGCCCAACATTCTTGACTTGTTTCTAACTTCTAACCCTTCTTCTTATACTGTCAATCTTTTCTCTCCTTTGGGCTCCTCTGACCATAATCTTATCTCTGTCACCTGTCCTATCTCTCCAGTACGGCCAGCCGATCCTCCTAGCCGGCGGCGCTTGTGGCACTTTGGCGCTGCCGACTGGGAGGCTCTCCGGCAGTACTTCTTTGATTTTCCATGGAATGATTTCTGCTTCCATGGCCGGGGACCCTCAGAGAGTGCTGAACGCATTATCGAGGTAATCCTATCGGGCATGGAAGCATACATTCCATTCTCTTTCTCTCAGACTAATGCTAAAAATCTTGGTTTACTCACGCCTGTTCTACTGCTGTCCGCAATAAGGAGGAAGCATTCAAACGGTACCGACGCCTTAAAACTCAATACTCTCATTCTTCCTATGTTTCTGCCCGGAATCAAGCCAAATCTGTTCTTCGACTTGCCAAACACTCTTTCATCAATAATAAATGCACTGAACTATCCAACTCTAGCTCTTCGCAAGCTTTCTGGCATCTAGCCAAAAACCTCTCCAACAATTTCTCTTCCTCGTCTTTCCCTCCCCTTTTCCACTCTGATGGCACAACCATCACTTCTTCCTCTGACAAAGCTAAACTCTTCGCTCAAACTTTTGCTAGAAACTCCACCTTGGATGATTCCGGTGCTATTCCTCCCACTCCACCCTCCTCTCTCTTACTTATGCCTAATATCCTAATCTCTTCTAAAGATGTACTTTCTACCCTCTCTGGGCTTAATACTAATAAGGCGTATGGTCCGGACGGTGTTCCTCCTGTTGTTCTCAAAAACTGTGCTTCCGTGCTGACTCCCTGCCTAGGCAAACTCTTTCGTCTCTGTCTATCCTCTAACGTCTTCCCTTCATGCTGGAAATTTGCTCACATTCAACCTGTCCCAAAGAAGGGTGACCGCTCTCACACCTCCAACCATCGTCCAATTGCTCTCATCTCTTGTCTTTCTAAAGTTTTTTAAACTATTCTTGCTTCCAAATTTCTTAAGCATTTCTCTTCTCATAATCTGCTCTCAGATCGCCAGTATGGCTTCCTTAACCCAGCAAGTGCTGAAACACTAATAAGAGTTTTACCGCTGTGCTGCGGAACCCCTTATATAATCCCGTTTTTTTAACGCGTACCAAAACCGCGGTCTTACAGCCAGGCGGCTACAAATTGGTGCGAGTGTAGTACGACTTGGCATCTCTCGATACTACCACCCCACACGCTCGGCCCGCACACAGGCAAGCGGTACACACGCATTGGAGCCTACACCACCCTCACGCTCTCGCCCTGATGACACAACCAGCCCTCCTTCTGGTGGTGTCAGCGGCCATGGAAGGCAGAGAGTGGCTGCCAAAGACCCTAGCTACCATTACTACGGCACGAGTAGGTCCGAGGACGAGGAACCTGCACGTAAAGCACGTAAAACACGTGTAAGCAAGGGCAGTGCACAGAGTCATTGTCTTTCTGGGACACTGCCACCACCACCCAGGCAACTGCTACCACCACTACCACCACCACTGCCACCACTACCACCGATGCAGGAGGCCACCCTTGGGCTGCAGGACCTGCGGGGGCCACTGGGAAGACAGGGAAGGGCATGGGTAAAAAACTTTTACCTCTGCCACTACCACCTTGCCACCACCACCACCACCACCAGCCGCCCCTGCCGGCCCTTCTGCCCCTGCCACTGCCCCTGCCCCTGGCCCTGCCAAAGGGAAGAAAGGGACGAAGGGCAAGGCGACAACGGCGACAGGGACAACAATAATTGCACATACAGCTGCCTGACCTTGGCTTGCCAGCGACTCGCGACTCACAGACACAACTTCCCGCCCTCCCTCCCTCCCTCCCACCCACCAACCACACCTCTCCCATAACCTCCGTTCCCGCCTGTAAACTCTCATAATTTGCTTATATGTCGCATATTTGGTCTATATGCGGCATATTCCTTGGTATATGGGTGGCCTACATACGTACACATACTTTATATATAGCCTTTATATATAGCTGAAAATACGATATATACGTGATATTACAGCCAACAGACCCTGTACAACTTGGCAACTCTCGATACCACCCCGCCACACGCTAAACCCGCACTCACTCAAGCGGTACACAAGCACTTGTTTCCCGCATAAACTCTCTCACCTCAGTTCCCGCCTCTAAACTCTCTCATAATTTGCTTATATGTCGCATGTTTGGTCTATATGCGGCATATTCCTTGGTATATGGGTGGCCTACATACGTACACACACGTACATATATGTACACAAGCACTTGTCTCCCGCGTAAACTCTCTCACCTCAGTTCCCATCTCTAAACTCTCATAATTCGCTTATATGTCACATATTTGGTCTATATGCGCCATATTCCTTGGTAGGCTATATGGGTGGCCTACATACCTACACATACGTACATATATGTACACATACTCTACATAGCATAAAAGTGCTCAAAATAGGATACATATGCGACATTACGCCCTAACCCGCCCTCTACTGCTACCCCCTGGCCGCGCGGATATTCACCCGGAAAATCTTGCCGCGCGATGACAATCTGGCCGCGCGATGCCATTCGCTCCACTTTTTTCAACTACGGACCCCCCCCCCATCCCAAGACATTTTTTGTGGGGTCATATATCTATGGCTCGATGCGCGCGAACATTCCCTACACGTTGATGTACTTTTCATCGATATTTGCAAGGGTCGCCCAAATCGTCATACCTCCGCACAGGGGTGCCTGTATACTATAGGCGGTACGCAGCGGAGAGGTTAAGGGTCGCTCTACTGGTGATCTTCTTTCATATCTTACTAACACTTGGTCATCCTCCTTTCGGGAATTCAACGAGACTTTTTCTATTGCACTAGACATATCGAAAGCCTTCGATAGAGTCTGGCACAAATCTTTAATTTCTAAACTACCCTCCTTCGGTTTCTATCCCTCCATCTGTTCCTTTGTCTCTAATTTCCTTTCCGGCCGTTCCATAGCCGCGGTTGTGGACGGCCATTGTTCACTTCCTCACCCTATAAACTCTGGTGTTCCTCAGGGCTCTGTCCTATCTCCTATTCTCTTTCTAATTTGTATAAATGATCACCTCAACTGTACCTCAATTCTCATCCATTCATAGCAGATGACTCAACCTTACACTACTCCATTAGTTTTTCAGAATGCCCCAGCCAGTAATCCCTCAACGACAAACGTAATGAAGCCATAGAACTCTTAAATTCTGATCTAAATACGATCTCCAATTGGAGCAGAGAAAACCATGTTACCTTTAATGCTTCCAACACCCAATTTCACCATCTATCTACCCACAAGGAACTCCCAGCGGACTATCCCTTATTCTTCAACAATACAAAAATCAGTCCTTCATCTTCTCTCAATATTCTTGGTGTCTCTTTTTCTTCTGCTCTCAGTTGGAAGGACCACATTACCAGTCTTGCTAAGGCAGCCTCCCAGAAGCTGGGTGTGCTCAATCACCTTAGGGGGTTCTTTTCCCCTACACAGCTTCTTGCTCTATACAGGGGCATAGTGTGTCCTTGTATTGAGTATTGTTCACATGTGTGGGGAGGTTCCTCTCACACCGCTCTCCTAGACAAAGTTGAAAGGAAGGCCTTTCGTATCATTAACTCCCGTCCACTCACCAACTCTCTGCAATCTCTCTCTCTCCGCCGCAATGTTGCATCTCTCTCGCTATTCTATCGCTACTATAATAATCAGTGTTCCTCAGAGCTTTCCCAGTGTATACCACCTCCTTTACGAAGGGCACGTGGTACCCGTCTTGCAACTCAATCCCACCCCTACTCTGTGAAACTCTCCAACCCAAGAGTGAAATGTTACTCTCAAACTTTCTTCTACTCAACAGATGAGCTCTGGAACTCTCTCCCAGAATCAGTCTTTCCCTCTTCCTATGACTTAAATTGCTTCAAACTCTGTGTGTCCAGGCATTTTGGCTCGAACGTCCCTTGATTTTGGCCCTGTCACTCTTTCAACTATGGGGGAGGCACTCGCTATAGGCAGTTATGCCTTTTGCCTCCCTCAATCACATAGAAAAAAAAAAAAAAAAAAAAAAAAAAAGTGTCTCCCCCAAAGCTAAAAGAGTGACGGAGCCAAATTCAAGGAATGTTAGGGTCAAAATGCCTGGACACACGAAGCAGTTTAAGTCATAGGGTGAAGGAAAGACTGATTAAGGGAGAGAGTTCTTGAGTTAACTTGTTCAGAAGAAATAAGACTGAGAGTGATAAGGAATAAGTTATGAGAATGTTATCAAAGAAACACAAACAAATATGTTAATTATACTAATAAGCTTAGTACAATCAGTGATATTAGGCGAGTATTAAAGAAATTATGGTTTGTCTTCTTTGGTAAGGAGGGGGGGGGGGGGGGAGGGGGATTTGTTTTGTTCTGGATTCCCTATTTCCTCATGTTTAGGATTATGAGTTGTGTGATTTTAAGACATTTGCCCCATTAGCTTTGGTGATTCTAAAAACTTTCGCCCCATTAGTTTGTCAATATTAAGACCTTGCTTGTCATTTAGGTGCATAATATTTCCTGGTGAGTGAAAGCGTGGCATTTTACCGCCCATTTGCTCCAGCCATTTTTGAGTTACAGAGGTTAGGGGTCACGACTTATAGACTACCTATTTGGAACAGGGTATAGCACTCAATGGTGCAGCCGGTGAAATCCACTTGAATACTTCTTTTGGGTGGGCAGCGTTTGAGTATAGAGAAGAAAGCAAAACATATATATATACAGAGAGAGAGAGAGGTTAATTATTAAATGTCGAGATTTACTTATCACTTCGTACGGTAGTTTGAGTGTGAGGATATAAGTAACAGCGGGAAGACAAGGGTAAATAAAAAGTTATCTACGGAGAAGGACTCCCCGTTGGTTGTGGTTAATAGACTAGAACCCGCTGTAGGTTGTACTAGCAGAGTGTATGAACCCTAGATTCAGCACTCATGATGCACAGAGACAATAGACTAGAACCCGCTGTAGGTTGTACTAGCAGAGTGTATGAACCCTAGATTCAGCACTCATGATGCACAGAGACAATCGATGGTTACTTTGAAATGTATCTCCTACTTCGGAATATTGCTATGTGTATCAGGTTTTGAATACATATGAAAACGATAAAATATAATATATATAAAAGAATATGAAAACAAAAATGGAAATTGTGTATAAGGGAAGCATATCGTTAAGTAGTTAATGTTTAATTATTAGCACATTTTAAATGTTAGAGTACATTCAGACCAAGACTCCTAAGGGGAACTTCTCCTGGACCTCTCTCTGTAGTGAATCTGACTGCCTTAGGTTGATGATGTAAAACAGTTTCTTCCTATTGTTAAAGTCATATTAAAATGTCCTTGTCTTTGCGTTTCATTGTTTTCAAGTGCATAAGCTATTCACCTCCTCATAACACAACCATGAGCTAAATTGTCATAAATGTGAATTACAAAGAGGGATAAAGGAGGAGGAGGAGACGGTGGAGCATAAAGGTCTCATATTGTCAAAAAACAACTTATTATCTTGCAAATATTTTCATCCTATCCAATATTGTGTTATAGGAAAATAAATATGGAAAATTATATTCAACATTTCTTTCCATGGGTCAAATTTCATAATTAAACATAGGTGAGGTCCACGAATTCTTATAAGTAACCGTACAAAGGAAGGAACAAGAATTATATTTGCATGAGTAGTAATGGGGAAATACGGATCATTTGTGTGGAGAGGGAAGGATAATTAATTATTTTGAATGAAATTACAGATGGACGAAGACGGTTCTGGTGCATTTGGGAGAAGGCAGAACCCGAATCTGTTAAAACAAAGTGTGGAGATCTTGGATGGTCAATGTCAACAGCAGGGAGGATTTACCGTTTGTCCGTGGGTAGGGCTGTGAAGGGGTGTGTGAAGAGTGATCTGTTAGTTCTGATATACGCTTTGCTGTTATTTTCTTCTACTTGTTATTCTGACATACTCTTCTCTAAATCCATTAATTAACTTACCCTTACTATCACTCACTCACTGGATCTCCTCTCTCTCTCTCTCTCTCTGTGTGTGTCTCTCTCTCTCCCCAACAGGTGACGTTGACCTCAGGAAGTGTGTTGATTGTTGGTGTGTGCTTTGGTAGTGGAGAATTTAACCTCACCTGTGGCACTGCCTAATCAGTCCTGCACACACACAGGTAAGGTCCACACACTGCTGAGGCTTGGTACGCTGAAGGTTCCTTGAAGGGGAGGGGTTTGGTTTTGTCTACACCCCCTTCTCCCTCATGTTTAGCCCCATTACATTTGAGATTAAAGGACGTTCACTCCATTAGTTTGGCAATTTCAAACCCTTTCACCCCAACAAGTGACAGGGACAGCACGAGGTTTGTTGAGTGTTGTTATGTACAAGGGTAGTGGAGTATCTAAGGGAGGTTTTTAGTTTGTTCCCTAGACCTCCATCAAGCTTAAAATTACACCCCCTAGAACCCCTTTCAAAATAAATGTGTACATTTCTCGGTAGAAAAATGTCCCAGCCGAAGGCCAGTTCCTCTTTAATTACAGGCTCGCTATCACTCACCAGGATAAGCGACACTTAAAATGGCACAAGTTTTAAATTTGACAGAAATGGGGCGAAAGTTCTTAAAATTGCCAAACTAATGGGGCGAACGTCTTAGCATCTTAAAAGCAATGGGGCTCAACATGAGGGAGAAAGGGGTCCAGAAGAAAAAAACTCAAGTGGAAATCTCCCCTTAAGCTCACCTGTGGTCCTGCCTAATTAGTCCTCACACGCAGGGAAGGTACACACACTGTCCAGGCTTGGTATACTGAGGTTCCATTAGGGGAGGTCTTTCAGTTTTCTCTACACCCCTTCTCCCTCATGTTTAGCCCCATTACATTTATTATGTTCTATCCAACAACCAACTCTACTCCTAAAATCGATTAATGAAATATTACAAATTTGAGATTTCAAGATTTTCGCCCCATCAGTTTGACAATTATAAGACCTTTCGCCCAATTGTTTTATCAATTTTAAAACCTTTCGTGTCAATTAAGTGTTGATTATTTTCCTGGCGATCATTAGCGAGCATGCGGTTTAGGAGGAACCGGAATTTGGCCGGCCAGGGCATTCTTCTACCAAAAAAAAAAACACCAAAAAAAAATCGAAAAGGGTGTCTTGGCGGAATATTTATTAGCTTGATGGAGGTCAAATGAAGATCCTTCCATTAAGGGGGGCCCGCCTCGTTTGTTTTCTCTCTCTCCCTCTCTGAGTTGTATCCATTTGGCCCCATTCAGTCTACTGTTTAGAGTATTTTTTTAATAAGGGGGGATGACCTGCTATTTGTCTCTCCTTTTCTCTAGCTTCTTTCCATTCGGCCCCATTCAGCATATTGTTTTAAGACGTTTATCCCCATCCAGGTGTCGATTTTGTCCTGGATAGCGGAAGCGAGCCAGCATATTTATAAAACAATTTTTGACAGCAGGCTAAATATGTACATGTTTCGATAGAAAAATGTCTCCGACGAAGCCGGATTTCTTCATACAATGCTGACTCGCTATCGCTCGCCAGGAAGAAATCGACACCTGGATGGGGATAAACGTCTTAAAACAGTATGCTGAATGGGGCCGAATGGAAAGAAGCGAAAGAAAAGAAGAGACAAATAGCAGGTCATCCCTCCTTATTCAAAAATACTCCAAGCACCAGTATAAAGTTAGTAAACACTTATATAATAATCGTCAACAATGAGCTATATTATAGGTTATGTTAAGGGAGGATGGACCTATTTTGGGCTCATTCATGTATCTTTTTATATATATGTGTTGTTTTAGTTTCCTCCATAGACATCCATCAAGCTTAAGAAAACACACATCCAAGACCCTCCTTCAAGATAAATTTGTACATTTTTCGATTGAAACATTCGGTCGGTTCCCCTTAAATATCAGGCTCCCTATCGCTCGCCACGAAAAAATCGACACCTAAATGACACGAAAAGTCTAAATATTGACAAGGAAATAGGGCGAAACGTCGCCAAACTAATAAGTCGAACTTCTTAAAAACTCAAAAGCAATGGGCCTAAACATGAAGAAGAAGGGTGACCAAAAAAACGACCCATATCCCCTTAAGCATTTTTCGTTGAGTGTTGTGTTGTGTGTTGAGTATTGTGCATTTCTGCGTGTAATGTACAAATACTAATGTAATACTTGCAAACTAAACAAACCAAAACAGGGACGACACATGATAGAAGCAAAATAACTTATCAAAATCGCTATGTGGAAATAACGCTTATTATAATAACAATAATATATATATATATAATTAGAATAGAATAATTACTTAAATTAGTTAGTTAATTAATTAAAATAGAATATAAAGAAAGAATCCTCGCAACTGTCTTGTGTGACAAAGTCAAATTTGCCAGAACACCGATTCTAAATTAGTTATAGTGTGTATAGTTGTGTCCATTTACATTATACATACAGTATTCTGTAACATATCGTGAAGCTGTATATTAAACACACACACACAGGTGCACACACACACACACACACACACACACACACACACACACACATGTAACCATCCTGCATATAAATATGAGGTAATATGATGGTTACACACACACACACACACTCACACACACACACACACACACACACACACACACACACACACACATGTAACCATTCTGAATATAAATATGAGGCTATATGATGGTTACACACACTCTCACACACACACACACATGTAACCATCCTGAATATAAATATGAGGCTATATGATGGTTACACACACTCAAACACACACACACACACGCACAAACACACAAACAAACAAACACACACACACACACACACACTCACACACAGAAAATAGCCAAGGGAGATGTTGATATTTTTGAAATGTTGTGATATGATAACCAAGATTATAAAGTATCTATTGTGACGGATTGGGAGGATGATGGTTCTCCTACATGGAACGTTATATACTTATGCATAATAATATTTTCAGCATAACAATATATAAGCAGGTGCTGAAGGGAACATTTCTTAGGGATTATATTCACAGGGAAATCAAAACATTATGAAAAATACATATTTTGTATTAAAACTTTTCGTTGTGATGACACGTCTGATAACAAGACCCACATGAATACTGTATTGTATATGCCTCAAAATAGTCAACATGTAACATTTAGTATGTGATATCCTACTCGGCGAGAAAAAGGGGCGAGGGAGCGCGAAAGTGGTACCGGACCCTAAGAATTGGAATTTTAAAGGATCCTGTTCGGGGTCTGTCTCGAGTCGGCCACCCCCAGCAATGGGGTATGTGCCTGAGTATAGACATACATACATACATAAATACAAATCATATTGTAATCATTATTTGAAAGAGTGATGCCACAGATGCATGTCATTTTGTAAAGCCACCCTCCATCAAATTAACCCCCTCTGTACCGGCGACGTCTTTTTCATCATATGCTAGCAACTATTAGACGATTTTAATTAGGTTACGAAGGACGTCTACCAATTGAATGGCTACATACTGCCTCAAATAATCGTTATAGCTACCATATATTATTATCCTCCCTAAGCTTCATATCATCGTCTAAGAGTAGCTGAAATAAAATATTAAGGTTGTGGCCGGTACAGAAATGGGGAAAACATAATCATTAACCAACTATGCCACAGCCTGAATTGTATCATTATTGAACGAGGATGATTTAGTTGCAAATAATATAGTTTGATTTCTTCTGTTCCTTTCAATTGCTTCGAACTTGCAAGAATATGTTATACAGTCCCAGGGGAATAATGTAAAGGGGGGATGGGCGCTTTTATTTGCTTGTTTATTTTTGTATCTGTATTTTTTTTTAGTTTCCTCCCTAGTACTCCATCAAGCTTAAAAAAACACCCACTAGACCCCCCTTCAATATATATTTGTACATTTTTCGATAGAAAAATTTCCCGGCCAAAGGCCGGTTCCTCTTAAAATTACAGGCTCGCTATCGCTCTCCAGGAAATAAATCGACACCTAAATGGTACGAAAGGCTTAGAGATCGATAAAGAAATGGGACGAAAGGTTTTAAAATCGACAAACTAATGGGGTGAACGTCTCAAAATCTCAAAACTAATGGAGCTAAACAAGAGGGAGAAGGGGGGCCATAATAACGAACCATCACAATGCTGGAAGTATACAACAGTCAGCTAAAGCATATCAATATACGGTATGAAACTACTGGAGAAATATGTTAATTGTGTTTCCATTTGCATGCTACGGTACATTATGTTTTATTTGCAATACCCGGTACATACTTTTGTTTGATGGCTAGAATTAAAATGAATTCGTAGTTTTTCCTCCAGACAAAAAAGGATCTTGGTAGCCTATCTTAAAACTTGTTTTTGTTTCGTCTTTCTTTAAATTCTTAACTAAAGGACACGTATCTGTGACCAAAATATAATATTTTTAGAATAGATTACATCTTCCCATACCAGATGTACAATCTTCAATGCAAATTTATGAAGTAATATATGCAAATTGCAAGTGTTGTGCGTCTCAAATATATGAAAATAGTATAAGTCTGTCTACATGTGCGTTCATCTTACCCTATTTTTCTGTTGATGTCTCAGCGTCAATATTTACAGACTGGGACCAGCTCCATTCATCAAACACACGTCAACCTTGGATTTCACACTCAAACCTAACCTGACTTTGGCCCAACAGCTAACATCAGGGTTACCAAATCAAGTCCGCTAGATAGTATATCAAAGCCGATAATCGCTAGAATAATGCCACAGTCTTTAGATTATCTCTCTAAACTGGCTCAAATATCAAGAATATCGCTAGAATTCATGTCGCTAGATACAAAAAATTGCCTTTAGGTTGAAGTAATTACCTCTAAATCTAACGGGAAAGTTGCTAAATTGGCAACACTGGCTAACATGAATGAAATCAAACGTAAATTTGTGTATGATGGTCCGCTCTGATGGAGAATCAATTGTCATGTGGTGTAATGGTTAGAGCGTGTAAGTTCTGTAAGTAGTGCCCTGTGTTCGAATCCCGGGAGGATCACATGCTTTCAATAATTTAATTTGTGGGTTATTAGTGTTGCGAACGATATTACTTAAATGTATATTGAATTATCGGAAGCCCATTATCTAGTACATCTTTTCTCGCGCATGGGTCAACATTTAATCTGAGGGTTTCTGAATTTGCTATCTCGTTTGAGAGCCAAGATATTTAAATATAAAAACGACTCTTGTATCAATGGCATTATTAACCCTTGAACATTAACCCTTTCACTAACAGGGATGCCTGTTGTATTATTTCGGCTATAGTTAGACGATTTCATACAGCTTAGGAAGGATCTGCGGTTGTTAGAAGGGTTAATTGAGATAGTCTGTAGCCTCTGAATTGCTACTCGTCCGTCCTTAGCTGAATAAAATCGTCTAATAATTGCTGGAATATAATGAAACGGACGTTACCGGTACTGAAGGGGTTAATATGAATTTTGACAAGAGACATTTGGCGATTATTATTCAATTTTATACAGGTTAGGAAGGACCTCTAAGACTCCAAGGGGTAAAAACCAACACAATAATGCCTCTGACTCCAACATATCCCTCCTAATCTGTTTACAGTTGTCTAATAAGTGGCAAAATTAACTTTCAAAACGCGTCACAAGCATCAAGGGGGTTAACCCCTGCAGTACCGGTGCCGTCCTTTTACACGTTATTCTGGCTACTATTAGACAATATTAGACAGATAAAAAAGGGCCTCCACCAATAAACAGGCTTCGAACTATCTCACTTAACCCTTTAACTACCATCCTTCTTAAACTGCACATACTCGTCAACATTTTGTATAGCTAGAATAAAATTAAAAAGACGTCGCCGGTACAGAAGGCGTTAAACTGCTCACACTGTGGCTGCCCTCGATGGCTTTCTGTGCCTTGTTTATATTTATCACTGTGGCTGCCCTCGATGGCTTTCTGTGCCTTGTTTATATTTATCACTGTGGCTGCCCTCGATGGCTTTCTGTGCCTTGTTTATATTTATCACTGTGGCTGCCCTCGATGGCTTTCTGTGCCTTGTTTATATATATCACTGTTGGTACCCTCGATGGCTTTCTGTGCCTTGTTTATATTTATCACTGTGGCTGCCCTCGATGGCTTTCTGTGCCTTGTTTATATTTATCACTGTGGCTGCCCTCGATGGCTTTCTGTGCCTTGTTTATATATATCACTGTGGCTGCCCTCGATAGCTTTCTGTGCCTTGTTTATATTTATCACTGTGGCTGCCCTCGATGGCTTTCTGTGCCTTGTTTATATTTATCACTGTGGCTGCCCTCGATGGCTTTCTGTGCCTTGTTTATATTTATCACTGTGGCTGCCCTCGATGGCTTTCTGTGCCTTGTTTATATTTATCACTGTGGCTGCCCTCAATGGCTTTCTGTGCCTTGTTTATATTTATCACTGTGGCTGCCCTCGATGGCTTTCTGTGCCTTGTTTATATTTATCACTCAGATGCTTCGGACTAAATATTGGCTACTGTAAAAACCCATGTTGGTGCAGTGATAAATTAACCCCTTCTGTCCCGGTGACGTTATATATATTTCATCTAGCTATATTTAGACGAGTTTGTGAAGCTTAATAGGGATTTGAGGTAGTAAGAAGAGTTTAGTGAGATAGGTAGAAGCCTCTTAATTGTTGGAGGCCCTTCCTAAACTGAATTGAATCGTCTATTATTAGCCAGTATAATATGAAAAGACGGAACTGATGCTAAACGGTTTAAAGGGTTGATATTTTGTTAATTGCTCCCTAGACCACTATCAAGCTTTAAAACCACCCCCAAGACATAATTTTGTACATTTCGTTGGTATAATAATGGCTCGGTTCCACCACCTAAATTCCAGGCACACTTTCGTTTGCCAGGAAAAAATCGACACCTAAATAGCATGAAAGGTCTTAAAATCGACACACTAATGGCGCAAATGTCTCAATATCTCAAAACTAATGGGGCCATGCATGAGGGAGAAGGGGTTCCAGAAAAAAAATACCTAAAACATATGCTGGTCTGGTGTCAGGCTATCATCCACCATAACCTGCCCTCCACTATTACACCAACAAACCAGCTTCCTATAATTGTCCTATCGTGCCCTTATCACCACTCTTGACCCAGTATTGCCAACACCATCATAACAACCACACAATCAAAGCTACAAGGTTCTATTTGATAATCCAACTCGAATTGCTGTGTGTAGTTAGAGGGCGATACTATATACTTTAATATTACACAGTTGTATGTTCACAATGGTAGTTTGTTAACCTTATCTTCATTTTTGGTCGCAGTAAAGAATAGTGTACGACTGAGGTTCTGTTATATGCTATGTTGTTGGTTTCTGAAGCTGCATGATTACCTGATATATCTTAATTGATCGCTAGTAAATACTGTCATCATGTATGTTTGTTCACCGATTACTGTACTCACAGTGGAAATCAGACATTACAAAGATAGAATAGCAGTATAATCCTTACTAATACTAGATTCTGGACTATTCGTCTAGAAGGGACTGGAGTTCTCGAAAAGCGGCTCCAGTCCTGACGCTATTCTTGACTTACAATGTGCTGGCTTAATAATCCAGATGGGTTGAAGTCCTATTTTAACTAACTAACTCGTCTACGTCGGTTATTGACACAAGGCTTTCACTACTTGCATCGCCACTATTTACTCTTCCCATATCTTATCGCAACTCCCTCACAATAATCAAACATTATAAACCAGGTTCGTATCACCAGAATGTTCACCATAATCGCCACTCCCTAATTCAGTCAGTCAGTCAGTAGCCAGCCCTTACTCCCACAAAGGGTAGGGAGGATCAGCAAGAAAATGGAGAAAGGAAAAAGCGGTGACAGGAAAATAACATATAACAGTTCGCCCACAAAAAGCAAGCACACAAGCATTCAGAAGCACAAATCACTCATCAGCCCCCGAAATCACTGGCTTCACCTCAGATGTTATACATCTGGACAAGGTCTTTTCACATCACCATCAGAATACATAATTTATAAAGACACACGGTCGCGCCTGAAGTAAGACTGAGTGATGGTCCCCTCGAGCTCAACCTCTAGAGTGACTATTCAAGTGACCAGTTCTACGTCTTTTAAGTTACTTCAGGAGGTCCGAACAGGGTGTTATTTTGTTCAGATTCTTATCTCCCCACCGCTAACATCACGGTTGAGGGTTAGTTAGAGAAATTATTGGGTTTCGGCAAAAACTACATACCCGAGGGATTTGCAATATAGATACAATAATGATAGTGCAATACAGATAATAATATGTAGTACTGTATAAAATGTTCTAACATTGGGGAGCATTTCACATCGCTGGCATGTTTGTTGATTGCCAGTTGCGTGGTCATTTCATAGGGAACCACTTGAGATCTGAGAGAACAAGGCAAAGTTAAGGGGGTAGTGGTTATTTGTTGGCCTATTATTTTTATATATTTATCTTATAGTTTCTTTGCTAGACCTCCATCAAGCTTAAAAAAACACTCCCTAGATCCCCCTTTATGATAAATTTATATTTTTGTTTTTCGGTAGAAAAACCCGGTTCCTCCACAATTACAGGTTCGCTATCGCTCACCAGGAAAAAAATCGACACCTAAATGGCACAACAGGTCTTAAATTTGACAACGAAATGGGACGTAAGGTGTTAACGTCACCAAACTAATGGGACGAACGTCCAAAAATCTCAAAACTAATACACAAGGGAGAAGGGGGCCATAAAAATCAGCCCATCCCCCTTTAAGGAGGTGAGATTATAGTGGGACTTTTTCTGTGTGAGATGTGCTTTAACAGATATGATCGGTTTATAAAGGCGGTGCCACACGAGATCTTTTTCCGTCAATTTTATGGGAAATTATTGATTGGCATTTTTAACATTTAAGTTATATCAGAAATCCACCACCTAACATAATCTACCTTCAGTCTAGTTCTCGATTCCAATGTGAAAGAGCCTTATAATATTACGAGAAAACACTTGCTCATCGAAAATTTACGGAAAAATCGCTTGTGTGACACCGGCTTAAGGACCAAACAGATAGTCATGTTGAATGTTGTCTTATCTACAGGAAGATGTTCTTTAACTGACTTATTAATATAATATACGTGACCCAAAGAATCCATAAGCTTGCAAGGACACATCTACCTAAACACAGAGTCGCCTCACATTCAACTTAAGGGGAGATGGGTCGTTTTTCTGGTCCCCCTTCTTCTTCATGTTTAAACCTATTAGTTTTCATATTTTAAGACGTTCGGCCCATTAGTTTGTCGATTTTGAGACCTTCCGCCCCATTGTTTTGTCAATATTGAGACCTTTCGTGCCATTTAGGTGTCGATATTAATTTTGTTCTGGCGAGCGATAGCGAGCCTGTAATCTTAGAAGGAACCGGCCTTCGGCCAGGATATTTTTCTACCGAGAAATGTACACATATATTTCGAAAAGGGGTCTAGGGTGTGTTTTTTTTTAAGCTTGATGATGGTCGAGCGAGGAAACTCAGATATAAATAAACATATAAATATATAGACCAAAAAACAAGCACTACCCCCTTAAAGAAGAAGGGCTATGGTTTATATTGGCACTTATTTACCATTATAGGCGAACTGAGGAGTGTTGTAGAAGTGTTGTGTGTGTGTGTGTGTGTGTGTGTGTGTGTGTGTGTGTGTGCATGTTTATATTTTTTCATCTTTTATTTTTTGAGTATATATTCTTCAGATGGTGCCAGACCGTCCCTGTGTTATTATAATGATACAGTTTAAGTGTAGGTTCAGCCCGCGGCCCCCTCACCCAACCAACCATTACTGTAACTACTCTACCTGGTTGCATCCCTCCCTCAAATAAACACTAACACAGATGTCACACACACACACACACACACACACACACACACACACACACACACACACCCCCCACACACACACTACCAGGATTAACCTCCCATTGTAGTAGGCTGTACCTGACCATACGGACCATATACGGACTTGAATTGCTGCACCCTCTTTACCCTTCAACTCTTTACCCTGACCATACCAAAACAGTTTCTGTATGTATGTATGTATGAGTGCATACGTGAGCGTTTGTGTATACGGACATGTGCACACTTACTGCATGTTCTTATGTTCCTATATATGTATGTATATGTATGTGCGCACGTACGTGTATATACGTATGTTCTGTATATGAGTAAGTAAATAAATGTGTATATGTACTGTATATCACTTACTCTCATGGTTATTTTATGATAATTTGTATTCTGCACATGCATCATTATTGTATTTATTTATTTTGTTTGTAAACTGAGCTTACCATCCTCATATCTGTACATCTCATGTTCATCCACTAAATTGTAAAATGTGTATTTTCAGCTCATGAGGCTGCCATTCTTTAATAAACCGTTTATTATTATTATTATTATTATTACACACACATGCACGTAGGTGCATGCACATATCAATTCAATGAAACCCCACCGTATTTATCAAATAATACTTTATTTGGTTTAATGGCGAAGGGGTTAAATTTGCGTGGTACTATTCGTTGCATTAATTTATCTGTTCATCTAAATTGTATTATATCACATATTTATATATGTTAATTCATTCAATTATTCACCTATCTCACTCGCTTTCGTCCTTTCTCTCGCTTCCGTCGTGTATTTCGATATATCTCTGACCTGCATTTATTCTACACTGTTTTTCATCTTTCGCTCGGTGTTGATGGGTTTCGTTCCCTCACTTGGTTTCGTTTTTTCTCACTCTCTTTCTCTCACTCTCTCTCTCTCTCTCTCCAGTACTAACTACTTGCCCTATTTTCTCGCTCAGCTTCCTCCATATAATTAATGTACGGTAAATAGTAACCTGCAAAGCTGAAGGGTAATAGAATAAATTTGGGGAATACGCAACACAAATAAAAACATGAAAACAAACGGTAAATAATAATAAAAATGAATAAATAAATAAATAAATAAATATATACATAAATAAGTATATTAATAAACGGGGTTAAAATAAGTAGGGGTATATCGAAGTACCTTGAAGATGGTATGGGTGACAGGGGGCCAAGGGCGGCACCACATGATTATATATTGTGCGTGGGTGGGGCGTTATATATGACAAGATCAACGGCCCTCTCCTCATCTTTCTTGTCTCCCACCAACCACTATAATATCTCCTTCATTCATACGTTCTCTTCTACCTTCTCTCTGTCTCATCCTTGCTCGGGGTGTTATATTATTAAAAGATCAACTGCCCTCTCCTCATCCTCCTCGTCTCCTATACCAACCACTATATCTCCTTCATTCATACCTTCTATTCTATCTTCTGTCTTTCTCATCCTTTTTCGTGGTGTTATACTCGTATACTGCCCTCTCCTCATCCTCCTCGTCTCCTATCAAGCTCTATTGCCTTCATTCGTACAACTTTTCATCTTCCTTCTATCTTTCTCCTCCTTGCTCGTAGACATCCTCGTACTCACTTAGGACCGATAGACACCGGTTGCCTCACTGGTCACCGTCAAGATATATATAATTCACGACGGATACCGCTGTGGAAGTATATGCGCGATAATGGTGGTGGGTGGCTGGCTGAGCCCAAACCACACACCGAAGCACGTAACTTAAACAACAGAGAAGTCACTAATCTTTATTGGAAAGTCAAAATGTTAAACAGATATCTAATTATTACGTGAATATACTTAAATGCAAGTCATGTCATTCACACAAATGCAGGTATAACACACACACACACACACACACACACAGTCAATGAGTGATATATTTATACATAACCATACGCAAAAGAATAAGAGCTTGTCAACCTTTGATCATATAAAATAATACATTGCGATGCGTAAAGTTGTCATTAACTATGAAAATAAGCCTTGATTGTTCATGACGTGTCGCACCCCATAGACGCCAATGAAAATCAACTTCATAAATCTCGAATACTGAAAAAATAAGAATGGTATTCGATATATACCCTGTACAGGGCGTGGGTAAAGGTTTAATATGAACGGAAAAGCTACCACACTATCACTCTTGGTCGTGCCTGGGGTATAGTTGCTATTATTGCTACTGTACAGTCGACCTAATAAGTGATACATCGGCACCAAGTATATTTTGATCCATAATTGGTAGCAGTAATATCTAAAGTTGATTTAATATTTGTGAGTGAGATATACAAACCTGTTCCTACATTTACTCACGCTATTCAACATCTGACAGACATTAATACAGCACAGAGAGACCCAAACGTAATGACAGCTGAGACATGACTTAATAGCGCGACTGTACATACGCAATAATTTTATATATTTGATATAACAATAATGCCTCCAACTAATAATTACAGGGAAGATACAACGCTCGTAGATTGGGCAAAACAATTTCTGCTAAAATATCAATGTATCCAATTATATGATACTATACAAATTCTAAAATGAAGGAAGGTAATAATAGTAATTTTAGTATGTGTTCATCTGAAGATTAACCATAATAGTATATATCAAACAAAACAAGGGATGCAATATATCTTACGTATTCATCTGTCTGCAGAGGACCGTTCATGCCAGAATCCATATTGTCTGTCATTGACTAGTATAATCGTATTCTTAACGTGTCGGTGTTTGAGAAGGTAGACAGAACGTTGGCGACTTACGTAACATACAGTACCGGTAGATATTACATTTGTTCCAATATACTGCAATTGATTCCCGAGGAATAAGAAATGCAATTATTCTATTTTTACAATTCAACCATCTATTATATCGGTCAAGACCTCCCCTCATGAGAAAGCTTGATATGGTGCGTGGGCTAATGATGAAGAGGCTAGTAAGGACTTCCAACTGTGACATACAAGGGTTATTATTGTAGCGTTGGTATAAAGGACTGGTCTCGGAGGGTTTTATCTCTCTCTTTTTTTCTCTCTCACTCTCTCACTCTCACTCTCTCTCTCTTTCTCTCGTTCTTTTATTGCTAGTTCAGTCTTGGTTTCAAAACAAGAGATGGATGGCGGGTGGTGCATGTGTTATACCTTGGTCAAAATAAGTTGGTGAAAACCTCTATAACTCACAAATGACTAGAGTAATAAGCTAATATTTTTACCACTTGGGAATGGTCAGCCAGGGAATTGGTGTGGAAATGTACAGTCCATCTGCTCTATCTATGTATCAAGAATTTTGTGTTCAAATAGTTCCCTGGTAACCACCCGTGTTTGACCTCCCACCAGCATCATACAATTCTCAAAATTGTTGCGATCACCGAACATAAAAGGTGCGAGGGAGGAACGTCGCGCTGGTTAGTGCTGCGAGTCTGGAAGCAAGTGTTGTTATAAATCTATTAGCTCGACACCTTGTGAAAAGATACTAATCTCAATACCAGATGCTTGGGAGAGCGGTAAGGCAGGTAACACTGAGGAGGAGGAAGGGAAGTCTAGGGAAAGGATATATAAAGTAAGGACGTTTAAATAGGGAATTGCAATAAAGCTGAAACAACAGCAAACAATTGAACAAAATGATGCAAGGTGAAACTGAGGAGGAGAGAATTAGCAATGCGATATAATAAGGAGGACAGTTAAATATGGAGTTGCAATAAAACTGAAGCAAAAGCAAATGACTGTACAAAAAGATGCAAAGAAATACTGAGGAGAAAATTAAGTTAAGGAAAAAGATACATAAAAAGGTATAGTTAAAAAGGAAGTTGCAAGGAAACTGAAACAACGGCAAACAAATAGATTCATTATTAGATGCAAGGTAATACCGAGGAGAAGAAAACACGCAAATTTAGGAAAATTATATATGCAGAAGTACGGATAAATAAGGCGTTGCTATAAAACTGAAGCAACGGCAAACAAATAGATTGAAAATTAATATGCAAGTTAACAATTTGAAGATTATGACACAGTTTGACAGTCTATTCTGACTATCACTAGACGATTTTATAGTTCATGAAGGATCTGTTGGAATTATTAGGGTAAAGGCTATCTCAATTAACCCTCTGACTTCAATATACCCTTCCTAATATGAAGACAATCGTCTCCTAATAGCTAGAAATCACAACAGAAATGCGTAGTCGGATCTTGAGATGGTTAATAAGACACCTGATAATGGGATGGCAATTAGATTTGTTGGAGAGAGAAAACCCTACAGATCTCGCACCTACAAGTAAGGAACGTGTTACATAATCAACCTTGAGGGAATACGGTAGGTCAAATTGAACTCATCCTCTCACCCCACTTCCTTACCTCTCGTCAATTTTAGGTTCAGTTTAATCTTATTCTATTTTTCTTTTTCTTTTTCAGGTTGCCCTACCAGACCAGACCAGATGGCTGGAGTAAAATAGAAAAGAAGAGTAATTGGGCAGAGGAAGAACAAGTGGAGAAGTGAAAAGTACAGTAGAAGACTGAAAGTTCTCGGGCTCAACCAAGTTGCTTCATTGTATAAGACCAGACCAGATGGCTGGAGTAAAGTAGGAAAGAAGAGCAAATGGACAGAGGAAGAACCAGCGGAGAAGTGAGAAGTACAGTAGAAGACTGAAAGTTCTAGGGCTCAACCAAGTTGCTTCATTGTATAAGATATACATATCACCGGTTTATACTACATTTACTGCTGACATGAATCGTACTTTACTCCTTCCCTCCCCGCCTCAGGCACTGGATCTCATTATACACTATTGCGTAGGATGTAAACAATTTAAATACTTCAGACAAGCTATCTTACTACGGACCAGATTCCACGCTTTAATTACTTGATTAAAGTTGCAACGCAGGTTCAATTAACTATTGTTCGCTGTTACTACTTGCTATCGCTCCATTTTCCTCCCAGTATCTGCCACGACCTTATTTGTTTTAACTATTTATCTTAAGGGCGGATGGGTCACTTTTTGGTCGACGTATTTTTTGTTTCCATTTATTTATTATTTTTCTAGTTTCCTCCCTAGACCTCCATCAAACTTAAAAACAGGATCCCCCTTCGAGATATATTTGTAAATTTGTCGGCACAAAATGTCCCGGCCTAAGGCCGGATCCTCCTCAATTACAGGCTCGCTATCGCTCACCAGGAAAAAATTGACACCTAAATGACACGAAAAGTCTTAATATTGACAAAGAAATGGGGCGTAAGGTCTTAAAATCGCCAAACTAATGGGTTGAACGTCTGAAAATAAATAATAAAAAATATAAGCCTATATAAAACAATGGGGCTAAACAAGAGGAGATGGGTGTCCAGAAAAAAACAGACACTTTGAAACGTGTTTATAGCTTTTGAAGGATATGTGGGAATTAATAGGGTATACGACTATTCCAATTAACCCTCTGACTTCCATATACACTTCCTAATCTGTAAACACATATGTGATAATAGCCAGAAAACTTAAACAAAGTTCGTCATCATATCTTCAATGGGTTAATTAAGATGTCTGCTGGAATCGAAATACTATCTTTTAGGAACTATACAATAACAAAATTATTACGTTGGGGAAACATAACATGTACTAAAACACAAAGTGAAAGTGTACTAAACACATGTACTAAAACACAAAGTGAAAGCGAAATGTTCAATATCTATACACACTAAATGAAAGAAGCAACCATTGATACGTGTACCTTCTGTGTGTGCGTGTGTGTGTTTTGTTTTTGTTTTGTTTTTGTTTTTTACTAAGAGCGTGACACAGTACACATATTACAAGGTAATTACAGTATGGTCAATCTTCCACCACTATTACCGCGATATTCTGCCCGCGCGGCCGTGGTGTAATGGTCCGCCACACGTCACAACTCACCCACACTATTATTAATAGTAATAAGGTATTACAGGTAGGCTGACCAACACAAGCCAACACCCAGACCATAGACACACCTGGCCAGACATACCTGTGTACTTAGACAAAGAGATTTAGCTAAATATAAGGTTGTAACTAGATACATTTGGGTGATTAAATGTGTATATGAAAGTTCCTACTAGTATGACGTCCACATAGCTAGGTATATAATGTAGGATTTAGTATTGTTCTGAATCTATATGTCGGAAGCAAAATTATTTGACTCATCAAGAGCCTGTCGGTGCATTGCAAAACGTGTTTAACGAGGAAAGAATATGATAAAATATGTATCTAATCGATCCACTGCAGAACCAGCTTAACCAGGGAGGACTAAGGCAAATTATGTATTTCACCACGGTGATTCTTTGTATTTATTTATATTTGTTATTTGCTATGTGAGTCAAGGAGATAGAAGGAAAAGCTGCCTGTAACAAGTTTGGGACGGTTGTGAGTATACTTAGAACCTGGTTTTGGTCGTGTCTGTACAGTAGTATATACACCTGTGTAATCTGGCATACAAACATGGCAAGATGTTGCATAAATTAATGTTCAATCATATCACATAAATGGTGAACAATTAGATTAATCATTAATATTTTGCATGGAGATATGTGCAAACTGAAAAAGCAAAGTAAAATATATATCATTGTCTTATTCTACATCACATTACAAATAACTGTACAATTTGGATATGGAAATATTCTATCTCTCTATCCATTTATTACCTGACGCCGTGATCCCCGAAGGTGTGGCCACGAACGAACCGCCCTCATGCACCTCTGTCCCCAGTCAGTCAACACCCCTCCCCCCAACCAGCACCGCCTTCGTTCATATACTTCCTCACTCCATCCTTCCACCTCTCCTTCGGTCTACCTCTCCCTCTCTGTCCCTCCACCTCGCTCTCGTACACCCTCTTAGTCATTCTCTCGCTTTCCATACGTTCCATGTGGCCGAACCATCTCAAGGTGTTCCTTTTCACACTTTCCAGCACATCTACCTCCACACCACACCTCCTGCTTACTTCTTCATTAGTCTGTCTATCCCTCCATGTAACTCCGCACGCACTTCTTAAGTAATTCATTTCCACTGCTCTCACTCTTGGTCTGAGTCTCTAAACCAACGTCCATGCTTCGCTTCCGTAAGTCAGTGTCGGGATTACCACACTGTCATGGAAGGACTTCTTCACTTACATACTGACCACCCTATTTCTTGTTACTGCTTTCAGCGTTCCTACAACCCTCTTCCCCTGTTGTACCCTCTCCCGCACTTCTTCATCCATAGTCCCATCTTTACACAACACACTGCCCAGATACTTAAAAGAGTTGACTATCTCCATAGCCTGACCGTTCCGCTTCACCTCACACTCTGTGACTTCACCCCTTTCGAAGACCATAACCTTGCTCTTCCCCGCATTTACCTTCAAATTCCGTTTTTCGCACACTGTTCAAAACTCATTTACCAGACCCTGCAACTCCCATTCATTATCACTCATCAGAACTGATATGGAAATATTGATGATTAGAAATCAAGTGTTTACTTAAGCAGAGTTTCTTTTAAATGCTTTAGTAATATTGTGCCAATAGTCAGTTATGCTTGTCTTCGCTACATTGGGAAAACATTTGTTTAATTCTGTTTTGCTTCTCTATTAATTTATTGTACCTCAAAGGCCGTGACAGTGCGTGGCCGCACTCACCCGCTAGCGCCACCCAAGGAGATCTTCCCTCAACGTCAGTAAAATCAAGAGTAAAATCCCTAATGTATTTACGTACCATATATTGGACAACATATTACCCAGAAATCTCCATCATGTCTCTGAGATGTCATTTCATGAGAGTTATGACGGTTAAATGGTCGGGTCACGACCTTTGGCGAGCCCCGAAAATAAAGTGTGCCAGTCAATTATCTTTTCACATGCACACTTTTTTGTAGCAGGAAAAAAAAACTGCACTTGGCTGCATAACACAAATAAAGACATTCCTTTCGATGATACAGTAAAGAGGAATAAAAGGAACCTCATATATGTTGAAAACGTTAACGGAGATAAAGCATATTTCTCTTAATCGCAAATGAAAGTTATCTAAGAACTTAAGCCTTGTTGTAGGTCTCTATCAGTACTGTTATTCCGTGCGTTTAAATAATGCCGTATAAAACAAACCTAGACCCACCATAAATTAAAGGACAGACGTCATCATAAGTCTTACTCGTGTATTATACCAATAGCCATAATTGGCAAGCCCAGTCCCTATTCTTAGTTTCCTTTCTGCTTTGGCACAGAGAGAGAGAGAGGGAGAGAGAGAGAGAGAGAGAGAGAGAGAGAGAGAGAGAGAGAGAGAGAGAGAGAGAGAGAGAGAGAGAGAGAGAGAGAGAGAGAGTACAAAGGAAATCAAGCAACAACAGGCCTAGTGACCCTTCTAGGTTGCTTGTCCTCCAAAACACTGAAGATCAAGTGTCCAAACAGTGGTTTAGAGTGGGTAAGGGAACATTGGAAAGGGAATTACTGCCCTGGAACTAATGTCCGTGGCAGGATTAGGAAGTTAGTAGAGGACAGATGGGTTAGTAACTGAGGGGGGGATAAAATAAAGTTATTCATTTACAAACGCAGTCAGTCGTGGGTTTGATGAGAGATATTGTCTAAGCGGAGTTTAAATGAATCAACGGTGATGCAGTCTATAACGTTTCGGGGAAGCCCATTCCACAAGTTGACAACTCGATTGAAGAAGAAATTCTTAGATTCGTGCGAGTTAAAAGATTTACCAATAATTTTGCAACCGTTTCCCCGCGTGTAATTAGATTGGTCGATAGTGAAGTACTTACTACAGTTCATATTGTCGATGCCTTTGATGATTTTGAACACTTGAATTAAGTCACCTCTTAATCTGCACTGGGTTAAAGGAAATAGATTTAATTCTCTAAGACGCTCTTCGTATGGTTTGTTCTTTAGGCTAGGTATCATTTTGGTAACTCTACGTTGAACTCGTTCTAGCTTGTTTATATCTTTTTGGTAATAAGGGCACCAGGATTGAACGCAGTATTCCAGAAGAGGGCGGACTAAGGAATTGTAAAGGGTTAGGATAACTTCTTTGGATTTATGCTCAAATGACCTGCCTATAAAGCCAATTATTTTGTTTGCCTTCTTAACAACTTCTGAACATTGTTGACTCGGTTTTAGGTTACTCGATATTGCTACTCCCAGATCGGTTTCTCTGTTTACATTCTTAAGCTGAGTGCCATTCATCGAATAGTTTGCTTTCTCATTTAGGTATCCGACATGTAGTACTTTACATTTATCCGCATTGAAACTCATTTGCCAAATTTGGGCCCAACATGACAATTTATCAAGATTGTGTTGCATATCGTCAACTTGTTCTTTTGAGAGTACGCTATTTGCAATTTTTGTATCGTCAGCAAATTTTGAGATTGTACAGGTGAGACCCTCATCTATGTCGTTGATGTAAATTAGAAAAAGAATTGGTCCTAGTACCGATCCCTGGGGTACCCCGCTACTTACATTGGTCCATTTAGATGCCTTACCGTTTATGACTACCCTTTGCTTTCTGTTGCTGAGCCAATTTTCTATCCATTTCAACACACCGTCTTGTATTCCATGCGCTTTTAGTTTTAGCAGTAAACGTTTGTGGGGAACTTTGTCAAAGGCCTTTTGAAAATCAAGGTATATAATATCTACAGCTTTACTCTCATCCTAGAGGTTGAGGATATCGTGGAAGAAGTCTAAGAGGTTTGTTAAACAGGAACGTTTTTTACGAAAGCCAAGCCGTGTTGAGTACCTTTAAGTATGTTATTTTCCTCTAAGTGATTTACGAGTCTGTCTCGTATGACCGTTTCTAGCATTTTACATACAACTGAGGTTAAGCTAATTGGACGATAGTTACTGGGTAGGGATTTGCTGCCTTTTTTGAATATCGGTGTTACGTTGGCTAGCTTCCACTGATCAGGCATAGTTCCAGACTGCAAGGATTTATTGAATAGTAATGTCAGTGGTTTGGAGAGCTCATCCTTAGCTTCCTTTAGAACTCTAGGCGAGATTGTATCAGGTCCTGGCGTTTTATTTACCTTGAGTTTATCTAAACAATTCAATACTTCTCTCTCTGTAACGGTGATATTGCTTAGAACATCTGAATTATCAATCTGAATCGGCGATGGTGTAGGGATATCACTGAGGTCTTCTGTTGTAAACACTGATGCAAAGAAGGTATTGAGGGCATTACTCATTTGTACTTCGTCTTTGGTGTATTCTCCATTTTCATCGACTAACGGTCCAACAGTTGAAGTAACTACTTTTTTCTTTCTGATATAACTATAGAATTCTTTCGGGTTTGTTTTACTTTGATTCGCAATATGTAACTCTAAGGTCTTTTTACTTTGCTTAATTAACTTTTTGGCTTTGCGTCGTAGCTCTACAAATTTCACCCGTTCTTCGTCATTTTGTGAGGATTTTAATCTATCATTAGCAAATTTTTTAGCAAGCAGGCAGTTTGAAATATCTTTATTCCACCATTTGGGCTTATTATTATGGCCTGGACGCCGTATTTTCGATGGTATGCAGTCTTGCACTGCTTTTAGGTAAGTGGTTTCGAATAACTTCCAAGATGTATTTATGTCGTTATTGTTAATTAAAAAGCTCCAGTCAGTTTCTTTAAACATAGCTCTAAATTTATGGAAGTTTGCTTTCTTGAAATTAGGGACTTTTTCGATGCTACTATTTGGTTCGTTACTAGTAAACTTTAAAGTGAAAGTTATCGTACGATGGTCGCTGTTACTGAATTCATCACCAACAATCAAATTCTCTATTAATTCTTCTTTTGTTGCAAGTACAATGTCAAGAACGTTATTACCACGGGTCGGCGTTCGAACAAATTGATAAAGCGAACTCTCTTGCAAGTTCGTATACAAGGCATGTCCGGAGTGTGAAGTAAGAGTATTGCCCCACTTGGTCACAGGTAAATTAAAGTCGCCAAAAATTACGGTATCTTGTGAGTTACTTACATCTGCAATTTGTTCGTAAATTTCTCGGTCAGTTTGCACTGATTGAGCTGGAGGTCTGTATATTAACGCAAGTATTATTTTTGTACCTTTATTATTCTTTATTAGCACAAAAGATGTGTCGACGTTCACAATTTGAGGTTTAGACACGAGGGTCGGATTAAGACTTTCTTTGATATAAAATAAAACGCCACCTCCATTTTTATTTATTCGGCTGTTCTCAAACATTACATAACCGGGAAGTGAATACTCTGCTAAAAAGTCTCTATTTTCTGTATTGAGCCAAGATTCTGTTATGCCAATCACATCATAATTTTCTGTAAACACTAGTTCCTCTAAATCTGAAAATTTATTGCGTATGCTACGAGCGTTTGCATAGAAAAACTTTAAAGTTGCGGTTTTAGAACTCGCAGAACGTTCTTTCATCGAATTTTTGGTTCTGGTCGGATCTACATTTACATTCATGGCTGTCCTCGGTCCTCGGTCGTTATCCCTGGCGGTTTTGAATTTGGGTCGTGTTGGTGGAGCTTTATCCAAATTCGCGGTTCTTGACGGATTAGTATTTAATTCCTTTGTAGAGAGAGAGAGAGAGAGAGAGAGAGAGAGAGAGAGAGAGAGAGAGAGAGAGAGAGAGAGAGATAAGAAGAATATTTGAAAACGATTATAATACAAATACAACTATATTCAAGACAGCCGAGTTATATTATTTAACAAAATTATCCTATCAGAAATATTAAAGCTAGCGAAGTTTAACAGTGAGATAATGCTTTACAAGTATTTTAATGGGAATATATTTATCCGCTTTATTGCATTAGTGCCACTTGTAATATTTGTTTAGTGAAGCAGATAAGTGAAACAATCGTTCAAATGGTGATGCAAGCATGAAATTTGGTACAGGTATTCTTCAAAGCTCACTTTCAAAGCACATACCGCTGGCCACGCAAAAATTCAATATGGCGACCATTTTTCAAGATGGCCGACACATCTGACTGAGCCCTACTGTTATAGGTCAGTTAATTGAAAAAAAAAAAAAAACATGAATGCTGTCCAATCCATTTTTTTTTTTTGGCTCTAACGTGGTAGGTGAAGGTAATTTTGTCCAAAGCAGTTGCATATTAGACTTTAACTAAGATGGCGTCCAAGATGGCCGCCATTAACCCGAGAGGCCGGATTTTTTTGGCGATTTTCGGTAGTGTTTATGGCTTAATAGCTAATCAAAGAATAAAGATAGAGAAATGAGTCATAAACCACGTGAGAGAGGTCATTTCAGCTTTTGTCTCGTAAAAAAATTCAGCTCCATAGGCCCAGTAGTTACTGAGATATTGCTTGTTTTCGTGAGGTAACTTTTCCGTGATTTTCCGTGTTTATGCACCTTTGCCATAGTGAAATATCCTTAAACCCATTGTGCTGACATCACGGTAGTTTCGGTGATATTGGAACTCGGTAAAAATTACCGCAAAATTACCGTGACGTCATACAAGTAAATAGAAGCCATCAGCAGGCTATTTAAAGGCTATTTAAAGCCGTGCTATTTGAGTAGTGTATCGGCCTTCTGGGGTTAAAGACAAATTTTGTGATATCTTGGCTATTAGTAGAGCTAGACAAATGATTTTTTCATCTAATCCTACATTTTTGAGGTCAGAGAATTAGAAAGACTTGTCACATTATTAACTCATCAGGGTCATAAGTAACTAGACAAAGTAAAGGAAGATTATATCGTAGGAAACGGCCTAATTCACACCATTTATACATATCCATTGAGTACAAATTACATTAGTAAAAATACCATAGAATCAAAGACTCACACCTCACATTTGCAAGTGCACAGAGTTGTACAGGAGAGACCCAGCCTGTAGCACTTGCACCTGCCATGACAGTCTGATTTACAGCCACATTTGGTCAGCTGTTCGCAACTCTTGGCTATGGGGGAGTTGGCTGTCCAGAAGACGTGCCATTCTTCACCAACCTTCTGCCATCCCCAGTCAGCAGGACTCTCTGCTTCTGGTCGACACTGGGTTGCTTGGGTCCAAACACAACCAGCCTGGAAGGCAGCTCGTCTAGTGTGCTGAAGCAGAGCTGCTCTTGTTGGTGGAATGGCCTCATAAGGCCATGGCAGTGCTGGACCTGTCATACATCAGTATGACAAACCTCTCCCGTATCTCCAGGTCACCATCTTCCACTGTAAGAGGGTACTGGCTCAGCTTGGAGAAGACAGGGGAGGCCTTTGGACAAACATCCCATGTCTGCCAGGCAGTTTTCTTTCCCTTGTTACGGAAGGCTGAAACAGTGTCTCACCCTGTGAAGGCATGAAAGAATAACATGCCTTTAGCCTTCTCCTGCCCTATACAGCGATACAGGCCATGCACACTGATCCAGCGCCGGCTTTGACTGTGACCAAATGCCACCCATAACTGCTCTAGCCCCAAACTCTGAACGGCTGGAAAGGCACTCACTGCAATGACCATAACATCTGTATCATTTGCCTTGACCATGACGGCTTTGCTCCCATGTTCTGCAGCATATTTGGCATGCACAAATATGCGGCTGTCAGCTTCCTCATGAGAGCACTTGTCCAGTCCTTGAAGACCAGTTTCATGAGTGCTGAGGACTGCAGATCCCTTTGTGACAATTACCAAGTTTGGTGCAGACATTTGGGCAACCCTGTCTGCCAGGAACTGGAACAACTCCGTCTTGTTGTCATTATGCCTAAGGAAGTTACGCCAATTGGATGGAATGCTGTTCTTGTTTGTCACCTTGCGTCTTCCTCCCTGGCCACGTTGAGACCTGGTCTCGGCTTTGAGGCTGGATGGGTTGTACACATCAAAGACAAGATGTGTTGTCTTGTACTTCGTAGCATAGCTGTGAATAAATGGCAGGAAGTCCAGAGTTGCATAGCCCTCAAAGGTCTTTCCTCTCTTTGGTGGCAAGACATGGACCAAACCAGACCCATCTACAATCAGGACATCGGTCTCTGGTTCTTCGTCTGTTGATGTAACATGAGTCTCCAAGATAGAGGTCAGTTGAGACTTCTGGCAAGTGTACAGCCTTCCACCCTCACTCAGTGCAGCTGGGAATGCCTGATTCTCATCTTGGAAGAACTCATGCAGATCACACTGTCTGCTCTGACAGGAGATGAACAGCTTTGAGAAGAGCTTGTAGTCCTCCTTCAGAAGCTTCTGCTTTGAGTGCTTAATAGGAGCAGATTTTTGCCTAAAGAAGTCAGTTTTGTTCCTCTTGATTGACTCATAGAAGGAAACTGGATTATTTGCTAAGGCTTCAGAAAAGTCCTGGAATTTAGTTTGGCCTCTCTCCAAGTGAATCTGCAGAAGTTCCACTGAGTTGGGGTGAGCTATGTCTTTGTTGTCAATAGAATACAGCTCTTGACTGTCAGTCTTGTTGGATCCACGATCAATGGCATTTCCTGGATTTCATGAAACATCGGTATATTGGTAGCCAGCATGGCATAACCGTCATGTTCAAGGGAATAATGGGTTCTAGGTGATGTTAAATCTTCACCTATTTTGTCTTTCTGGCAAAGACAACATTTTGACCAGTCAGTTTGTCTTATGGGAAAAATGAATTTTGAATCTGCCATTTTGCTTTCTGATTAAGGCCGAGGGTTTATCCTTTTACCACCTTAACGAAATTACACACACATTACTTTATGGGATACAACTAGGTTCGGGTGACCTACACCTAGCCCGATCATTCATCCAGTGCCATTTAAGTCCCGTGTGATCTGTACACCATCCAGGTAAGTACATGAGCAAGTCATGTATAGCCCCCTTACCCTTGGCTCGGCTCTCCCGCGCTGGCACACCCTGTCAATTCAGGTGCGGCTATCTAACTCTATCTACTAACTACCAACTACTGTCTAGTAGCTAATTGATAAGGGGCTGTTAGAAAGCATTTGGGACACTAAATTAAACTACACTACAACTTATAGTATAGTACAGTAAAATAAGCTGACACTGAACCCCATGCTGAGTTCCACAGCAGCGATGTTACCAGTGTGCCCTGGTTGTGTGTTGACATCACTCTATTATATTTGCAAGATCTCATCACTGCCTCAGTCCTTACTAACAAATGTGAAAATGGCTCCATTGGATTATCTGACCCAAAGAATGTATGTGCACACCAAAAATCATGTATATATGTTCAGTAGTTGCTTAGATATGAACATATGAAATTAATGGACGCCATCTTGGATGCCATTCTAAAATTCCAATTATAGACTATGACAATGATTAAAACAGTGCTTCTCATTAATCTGGTTAGCAAGAAACAGTTTTCTCTTAAAATGTTCACCAGGTAATAATTACAAAAAATTAAGCAATATATGGTCAGGCACGGCAGCCATCTTGAAAAATGACCGCCATCTTGGATTTTCGCGTGGCCAGCGGTATTTCTGAGAAGAATGGACCTTGAAGGGTACATGTACCAAATTTCATGCTTGCATCACCATTTGAACGATTCTCCTGAAATTTGCAGTTATCTGCTCCACTATATGTAATGCTCATATAACCCAATTGGAGTGGACAGAGTGAAATAAACCTTTTATCCCTTTCACTACCATTACGTATTTTTCATCCTACACTGGTATTATTAGACTATTTTAATTTATCAATAAACCCACTTAATAAAAAAAAAAATGTAAACTGTATAAAACTCATCTAATTTCAGCCAGAATCACAGGTAAAGAGGTGTCATGGGGCTGAAGGGATTAAACCTTTCTAACAAAAATAAATACATAAATAAACAACAAAATAAAACACACACACACAAACATAACCACCACCACCACCACCACCACCACACACGATGCATGTCTAACCAGTGCTGTCCCAACCCTCCTTATTATCAAAGATTTATATTGTATTTGTTTTTAGAATATTGTTGTCT
>CM064488.1:12399718-12487218 GCA_032716605.1 Paralithodes platypus | reverse complement strand
TTGTATTTATGTTATCCCTTTCAAGATACGATCACGCATTTACTGTATGTTCTGTTTTATGGCTATTATCAGACGATTGTATTCAGATTAGGAAGGGTATGTGGAAGTTAGAGGGTTAATTGCGATAGTCTTTAATCTCATAGTTCCCATAGATCCTTACCTACGCCGTAAAAGTCTTCTAATGATAGCCAGAATAACCGGTCAAAACGCAGCACAATCCTCAAAGGGTTATCAAATCTATCCTTCTTAAGCTCTTCATCGCACCCTCATTTTTGTCTACAAGCAAAATGTTTCATCTCTCGGATATATAAAACAAAACAACACTCGTGGTAATGCCACCAAGCTGCTAAATTCTCAGTTACCATTACCAAGATTTAAACATAAGAAGTACATAAGATACATGTTTATGTATTTTCCTGTAATTTACTTACAAGTGATTCCTCTACATGTGTGGATGTACGTACGTACAGAAAATGCTCAGGCACATACCCCATAGCTGGGGGTGACAGACTTGAGACAAAGCGCGAACAGAAACAAAATTAAAGTTCCAATTCTTAGGATCCAGGACCACCTTCGCGTTCCCTTGCCCCTTTCTCTGTCTCGTCTAGTAGGTAAATATTACAAGGGGAGGAGGTTTCCTAGCCTCCCGGCCCCGAAGTAGGAAAAGTAGCACAGGAAAAAAGACAGACATAAACGGCTCAGGTTGTGTAGAGGATGCCAAACCTAACTCTGGACAGGACCAGCCCTTCCTCTACATTCCGCAGTGAGTATGGTTGTTGCAGTAATCTCCGGCGGCTTTGTTCCCCCTAGACAGCGGCCTCACACCAAAGGCAGACTTAACACTGTGGTTTATGGGGGTCTCTCACGACACTACAGACCCCAGAGGCCAACACGGGACACATTTACATATCGGGATCCCGTAACCGCTGCACCGGAAAACATAATTTGTTTATAGGACATGGTGAGGTAGAACGAATGTGTGGAAACAAAAATAACACAAACACACATACACACACACACACCCGAGCGGTTGGCGTTTAACTAACCTAACCGAAAACACTCCATGTCAACGTATTTTAAAGAGGTGTGTACCGATTAACTGTCGCCCCAAACCTCATGTACCTGTAAACCTACATATATCCAGAGATTTGTACCAATAAACACACAACCGCTCGTACACACACACACACACACACACACACACACACACACACACACACACACACACACACACACACACACACACACACACACACACACACACACACACACACACACACACACACACACACACACACACACACACACACACACACACACACACACACACACACACACACACACACACACACACACACACACACGAGTACAAATGATACGCAATGAGTATTGGATAAGGAGTGAGAATTATACCTTTATGGGTAGGTTTGTAATTATTTGATGTTGATTAAATACAAAAAGAAAATTATCATAATGAGAGTTGAATGTCCATTTTGTACAGTAGGTAATATATTGCTATGACGGCTATTAAGCAACTGGGAAACATTATGTAACATTAACATATGGGAGATTTGATGAATCTAGACTCTTCATAAAAAACACACCATGCTATCACTATATGGAGCTCTAGAGATTTCAATATTCAGTAAGGTGGTGATCTGTCAAATATGTCTACTGCTGTATCGTAAATTAGCCAACCTGAATATGATACTCAAAGTGCTGATAATATAAACCTTATTATTTAATGAAGGTTCAGACGAGGAAAATACTCTCATATAATCCAATATATATAACAAATGCGGGCAGTAAATATAATAACTGTACTGCTATATCTTACATCACGTCCTTGATAACTGCACTGCTATATCTTACATCACGTCCTTGATAACTGTACTGCTATATCTTACATCACGTCCTTGATAACTGTACTGCTATATCTTACATCACGTCCTTGATAACTGTACTGCTATATCTTACATCACGTCCTTGATAACTGTACTGCTATATCTTACATCACGTCCTTGATAACTGTACTGCTATATCTTACGTCACGTCCTTGTCCTTGGTAAGATTCCTTTCAGTTAGCCCAGCATGACACAAAACTTGGGCTTCCATGAGCTCTTCTGCTCCCTCAGAACTCCCCCTACACTTATATATCTCTCTCTCTCTCTCTCTCTCTCTCTCTCTCTCTCTCTCTCTCTCTCTCTCTCTCTCTCTCTCTCTCTCTCTCTCTCTCTCTCTCTCTCTCTCTCTCTCTCTCTCTCTCTCTCTCTCTCTCTCTCTCTCTCCTCTCTCTCTCTCTCTCTCTCTCTCTCTCTCTCTCTCTCTCTCTCTCTCTCTCTCTCTCTCTCTCTCTCTCTCTCTCTCTCTCTCAAATTTATTTCTAAAGTGCCGACGTAACAGACACTATCCTCAACCCCCACCAACACCTTGCAACCTGCATCATCAACATCGGAACAACTTTTAAGGGAAGTGACCACTCCAACATTTTGTACCTTTCGTTTTTGCAAATTCTCCCTCACTAACCCCAAATCATGGCACCGATCAGAATTAAATGCCCGCCTGTAACAAGAACTACTACAAGGAATGGTATCCGCGTCATGGGTATCCAAATGCCAAGTGTTTTATGTGTTTAACTGGTGAAAACTTTTTGCTCTTGGAGTGCACATTAGAAGCACACAAGGCACAGGTTGACGAACTGAAGCGAGATAATCTCACACTAAAGGAGACTGTAGGTGTACTTTCGCATCAAAATTTCTCACTAAAAGAGCGAGTAAAGGCCATAGAGAGTAAGCAAGTCGACGTTGTTAAATATCTTCAAAAAGAAAACCCATCCAATGATCTATATCAGACAGTAGTCAACAGGCGTAACAAGAACAAATCCCAAGGGAATGGGAAAGCGACACCAGGTATCCCTATCAAAAACAGATTTGCTGTTCTCGCCGAAAACAATGAACACGAGGTAACTGACCACGTGAATGGGATTGGGAATGGAAAAGCGACACCAGGTAACCCCATCAAAAACAGATTTGCACACGAGGTAACTGACCACGTGAAAGCAAGCTCGAAAGGCAAGAAAACTCCTGACAGGAAAACAACAACGAAACCATCAAATCACGGAGTCAGCGGGAAGGAGAAACTCACCCTAGTATATGGTGACAGTCTCATGCGAGGTCAAGGAGCTGCCTTTGCCACCAAGAACAGAGGAAAAAGGTCAGTAAAGGTTATTCCAGGCGGTAAAGTCGAACATATCCTGAAAGACATAACTAACTCCGCCATACCAGAGGGCATCTGTGTAGTCGTCAATGTTGGCTCAAATGACTGCTTTGACGGAGGTAAGGCCCCAATTAAGACCATAGAAAAAGATTTTGAGAACCTAATTAAAGTCATGAAAAGGAAGACCACGAAATGTGTGGTAAGCGGCGTCATACCCCGGATTAAAAACAAGCTCATACGGACAAAATAGAGCCATAGAAATTAACAACGCAGTCAAGGTCATGTGCGAACAAGAGAAGGTACTGTATGTGGACAATTGGACCACCTTTGTAGGGAACTCGTCCCTGTACAGCGGAGATGGCATTCATTTATCAGAAAAAGGCGTTCAGCACATGAGTGACACCCTAAATCAAGCAACCTACATTGCCCATGAAAACAACGCCAGTCAGGACCGAAAAATAACTATGCTAATAGACTCCTCTGAGTATTGATATCGCTACCCCCGGAAAAGCCCTCCCACAACCCCACCCAATCAAACTCCACCCGCACAGTTAAGAGAAATAAATAACCCCGCCCAACCCTTCCAAGTCCATCACAACCATTTAAACGAAACCGTCAACCCCAATGGCCCACAAGTTGCGAAAACTTACCTACCTGAACCACAAAACAAACTAAACAACCCCACCCAACCCCATCCAAGCCAACCCAACCAACTGAATGAATTTGACAACCCGCCGCGGCTTCAAGTCACAACCCCAAACCCATCCTCACCAATAAGAAAAACAAATCCAGCGCATGCTGAGAGAAATGATATAAAATAATATCCATAAATGCCTGCTCAATAAGAAACAAAATAGACGAACTCAAATGTCTGTTATTAAATGAGAAAGTTGACGTTATTTGTATAACGGAAACACATCTGAACCTTAAAAATAAAGATCTACTTCATGAATATCACATAGAGCCATATACATTTTTTCATAAAGACCGTAACAATGGAAAACAAAGAGGGGGGGTTGCAATGTACGTTGCAACCTACTTAAACCCAGTCGAGGTGACTCTCCCCGAAAGTAATGCAGAAATAGTGTGCGTCAAAATAAATACAAAAAACATGAACTTAAATATCACTACAGCGTACCGACCACCGAGACTAACTGTTGCCGATGATACAATTTTTTATGAAATACTAGAGAAAACCCTTAATTCCGACGAAACAGTTTTACTAGGTGACTATAACCTCCCCCTAATTGACTGGAATACCACGACCGGAAAAAAAGGCTGAGTCACGCCTAATGACAAGCTTCATCCAGGACAATTTTTTGACTCAACACGTAAAACAGCCGACGCGAGACAGGAATATATTAGACCTCGTAATCACTACCCAAGAAAATTTATTATCAAACCTGGATGTAGGTGAACATCTGGCAACGTCCGATCATAAAATCTTAAGAATCAACGTTATAAGCAAATATTCCTCAGTAAAAACAACAGGAATGGTTTCGGACTTCAAAAACGCAAATTATGACGGACTTAAGGAATCGCTATCAAACATACACTCAAACCTCATAAATATAAACGAAGTAAATGAACTATGGGGACATTTTAAGTCTACAATTACAGAAGCGCATAAACAATTTGTACCCATGAAACCAAAACGTAATACGAAATCAAGTATGCCCCCTTGGTACAGTAGAGACATTGGCAAGGCAATAAGGAAAAGGAATCAACTCCACAAACTTGTAAAAAATAACACAAACACTGAAGTAATTAAAAACTTGTACAAAAATAGTAGAAGGGAAGTGAAAAAAATAATTAGGGCGAACAAACAAAATTACGAAATGACTATTGCCAGAGAAAGTGCCACAAACCCCAAAAAATTCTACAGTTACGTAAACAAAAATAAACAGATCAAAAGCGGAATCGGACCGCTAATAGAAGATGGCCAGACAATAACAGGCGACACAAACACGGCAAATCTGCTCAACAAATATTTTGGCTCAGTTTTCACAGAAGAAATTATCGATCATACCCTTGAAAATAACACCTCAACTCATGTGATAGGAGATTTCACCATCAGTGTTACCGAAGTACAAAGCAAATTGAGTAATTTAAATGTAAATAAGACCCCGGGACCCGACATGCTCCACCCGAAAATAATTAAGAATGTCAAGGACGAAATAGCAAAACCCCTGACACAACTATTTAACTTATCACTACTACAGGGGATTGTACCGAGTGATTGGAAAGATGCGAACATTACGCCGATATACAAGAAGGGTAGCAAGGCCAAAGCGAGTAATTACAGACCAATTAGCCTAACTTCAATTGTAGGAAAAATCATGGAAAAAATCATTAGAGATAAGATAGTAGATTACCTCGAATCAAACAACCTAATCAAAAATAGTCAACACGGCTTTAGATCAAATAAGTCATGCCTAACAAATTTGATTGAATTTTATAACAAACTATTCACATATAACGACATGACGAAATCACTAGATATAATCTTCTTGGACTTTCAAAAAGCTTTCGACAAGGTGCCTCACCGAAAACTATTGGCTAAACTGGAGAGGATAGGTATCAAAGGTGAAATTCATTCTTGGATAAAAAATTGGCTTACAGACAGAAGACAGAGAGTGGTGATAAATGGAGTGGAATCGGAGTGGGAGCCTGTCACTAGTGGAGTTCCACAGGGTTCAGTCCTTGGACCGGTCCTGTTTCTCATTTACATTAACGATATCGATGTAGGGGTAAACAACACCATTTCCAAATTCGCCGACGATACAAAAATAGGAAATACAGTCCTGAACGAAGATGATAGAAATGCGTTGCAATCTGATTTAAACAAGATATCAGAGTGGTCGAAAAAATGGCAGATGCCCTTCAATGTCGATAAATGTCAGGTGCTGCAGGTTGGTAGCAGAAATATGAAATACAAATACGAAATGAATGGCAAACAAATAAAAACCGCAACGGTAGTAAAAGACCTAGGGGTACTAATATCTGAAAACCTAAAAACTTCCGACCAATGTATAGCAGCTGCAAATAAGGCAAACATAGCATTGGGCTTTATTAAACGAAAATTTACATATAAACATGAAAACGTAATAGTGCCACTGTTCAAAAGTATGGTGAGGCCCCACCTTGAATATGGTGTGCAGTTCTGGTCACCTTATCTGATCAAGGACATTGTAAGACTCGAGTCAGTACAGCGTAGAGCGACGAAGATGATACCCTCATTAAGAAATAAACCATATGAAGAAAGACTTAAACGATTGAACCTGTTCTCATTAAAAAAGAGGAGGTTGAGGGGTCAGCTTATTGAGTGCTTTAAGATACTAAAAGGTTTCGACAAAGTCGATGTAAATGCACTATTCACATTAAACAATACTAATCAAACTCGCGGAAATGGAATGAAATTAAAAACCAAAAAGGCAAACCTAGATGTCACAAAGAGTTTCTTCACCTACAGTGTGGCGACAGAGTGGAATAAACTACCAGCGAGAGTGGTGGAGAGCGACACAATAAACGCCTTCAAGGGAAGGCTTGACCTCTATCTGCAGAGGGCTGGGGTGATATGAATGAAAAAAAAAAAAAAAAAAAAAAAAAATGTATGTATATGTATGTGTGTGCACTGTACAGTATGTATATATATACTGTATATATATGTGTGTATGTATGTATGTGTATATGTATGTGTATATATATGTATATATATATGTATGTATGTGTATGTGTGTATGTGTATATATGCATATATGCATATTATAGTTTGTAAGGCCAGACTGCCTAGTAAGGACCTTGAGGTCTGTGTGGTCTGTGTATCTATGTAGCTCTATGTAGCTCTCTCTCTCTCTCTCTCTCTCTCTCTCTCTCTCTCTCCTCTCTCTTCTCTTTCTCTCTCTCTCTCTCTCTCTCCTTTGCTCTCTCTCTCTCTCTCTCTCTCTCTCTCTCTCTCTCTCTATCTCTCTCTCTCTCTCTCCCTCTCTCTCTCTCTCTCTCTCTCTCTCTCTCTCTCTCTCTCTCTCTCTCTCTCTCTCTCTCTCTCTCTCCTCTCTCTCTCTCTCTCTCTCTCTCTCTCTCTCTCTCTCTCTCTCTCTCTATCTCTCTCTCTCTCTCTCTCTCTCTCTCTCTCTCTCTCTCTCTCTCTCTCTCTCTCTCTCTCTCTCTCTCTCTCTCTCTCTCTCTCTCTCTCTCTCTCTCTCTCTCTCTCTCTCTCTCTCTCTCTCTCTCTCTCTCTCTCTCTCTCTCTCTCTCTCTCTCTCTCTCTCTCTCTCTCTCTCTCTCTCTCTCTCTCTCTCTCTCTCTCTCTCCAACAAGTCCCTGAGTGATACCGTATGGCCTTGTACGGGTGGTGGTAACCGGCCGCCTCAGATCTTTATCTCAAGCTTGTTAGTTCGATAAACCCTCATGGAACCTGTTAATGACAGTAGTGGAGGCAGTTAACAAGGTTGGCTGATTGACTTGCAAGGATGGATAGATTGATTATTAGTAAAGTCGGTGTCAGACGAGCGCTTTTACCGTCATTTTGTTCGGGTAATTATGGTCTGACAGCTTCGAAATGCATGTTTTATCAGAATTAAGTCTAACTTAATCTACCCTCAGTTTAGTTTCCGATTCCAATGCAAAAGAGCCTCAAAATAGTACGATAAACATTTGCTCATCGAAAATTGCCGGAAAATGCGCTCGTGTAAAGCCGGCATCACATGAGCTCTTTTTCCGTCAATTTTCCATGAACAAGTTTGTTTTATCTTATTACTTTGAGGCTCCTTCGCATTGGAATTGAAAACTAGACTGAAGGTAAATGATGTTAGCTAGTGTAATTTGTATGTAACTTACAGTATATTCTGAAGCCGCCAGACTACAATTGCCCGTAAAAAAATGACGGAAAAATCGCTCGTGTGACACCACCTTAACATAGGAGCAATTAAAGGATAATTGGACGAATTTTAAATTAACAATCCCAAAACTAGCCGTAGACGGTATTCAACAGGTGGGATAACCCTCACCTTGTATACGGTGAAGAAATGGTGGTATTATTGTAAGACACAATCCCTCTAACCACTAGCAAATATAAAAGCAAAAGGGGTAGGTGTACAACAAAACAAAAGGGGTAGGTGTACAACAAAACAAAAGGGGTAGGTGTACAACAAAACAAAAGGGGTAGGTGTACAACAAAACAAAACGGGTAAGTGTACAACAAAAGGGGTACGTGTACAACAAAAGGGGTAGGTGTACAACAAAAGGGGTAGGTGTACAACAAAAGGGGTAGGTGTACAACAAAAGGGGTAGGTGTACAACAAAAGGGGTAGGTGTACAACAAAAGGGGTAGGTGTACAACAAAAGGGGTAGGTGTACAACAAAAGGGGTAGGTGTACAACAAAAGGGGTAGGTGTACAACAAAACAAAAAGTAAGATTTTCATTATTAGATTTGAAATAAATTAGGTTACTCAGATATTAAATTATCAATGCAAAAACAGTTGACAAAATTATTCGAAATATATCGACATGAAGCTAAGATATGCAGGGAATACTCAGCCCCCATTGTGATTGCGTCAGTTCACTACATAGATAAATGCAAATAATCACGGCTACCAATTACCAAAATATTGCACAATATATTGAAGTAGATGCAATGTTTTGCAACATTGTCTGACGATAGATAGCAGAAAAGATAATTATCCTCGTCAGCCGGATGAATCGTGTATTCGACAAAGCGAATGTTGGTCGTGCAATATTTACATGGCAAAATATAGGATACAAAACAAGCGGCTTCTCCTTAAGGATAAATTTGAAGAATGAGGAATATCATGTTGATAAATGCACACATTTATTCGTCGTTGAGGTGCTTAGTTGTTATGTATTTGCGTGTATGAAGGATACCAAAGGCAAAGCTGGCTGTAACAAGTGCCCCCCCCCCCCCCAGTTGAAAGAGTGACAGAGGTACGTTAGAGTCAAAATGTCTGGTCACACGAAACATGAAATAGTTTAAGTCACAGGATGAGGGGCAGACAGATTGAGGGACAGTTGAGTAACCGTTGCCATAGGGGATGGTACTGGTTTTGCACAGAGTACAATTAATTGTTACCGTGTGCGATATGTGATGTATTTCAATTTATATATTGTATTTTAACTACAATATCAATCCAAGCCTTCAGTTCTGTTTTTTTCTTATTTTTTCTTTTAGTATACTTCTGCCAGGTTTCCCATTCATGGGTTTTTCATTAGCATTTACTATTGAATATTGTTTCTATCTGTTCAAGATAACGTTGATTGCGAAGTGAACCTGGTTTAGTAATTGCCACAGTTGCGTTCAGGCCGTGTACTGGAATTATACCATCATATTATCGAGTTAATTAAGACATTCTGGTTAAGAATGTTTTTATATATAATACAACCAAGAGTATTCTGAGGGCGCCTGTCATTCCAAAGGGCACTTACTGAGGAAGACAAAAAATGCATAAGTAAAAAGAAAAAAAAAATTGCATTCCAAGCATTGTGTTAAGTGTACACCATATCATAAATAAACTTACTCAGTAACCAAGAGCATACTAACTTGATAGTTGTGCTACCGTGACATTCTGAGTCCTTAATTAGATTTGTTTGTTAGTTTGTTCTTTCTTATTTTCTAATACTATATTTATAATGGCTATGGGCAACGATAACATGATCAACGACAATATACTTGCGTAGGATCCTCTGAATTACAAGAAATACTTAGCAAATGAACGCTCGTAGGAAGTCGGTACATGAGTGGACTATATTCGTAGTCCATGCGAGGTTAAGGGGGTACGTATCATTTATTTAATAAAATATTATTATATTATTATTATTATAGTTTCCTCCCTAGGCCTCCATCAACCTTTAAAATATATCCTAAAGATCCCCCTTTGATTAGTTAGATTACATAGATTAGTGTACATTTGTCGGCATCTTTGCGTATCCGGCCCCAGGCGAAACAGTTGGAGATGATGTGACGAAAAAATGACTGATGTAAGAAAATAAATTGGGGTGTGGAGGGAAGTGATGAATGGCCGGGCTAAGATTGACGCGTGAGATCCGAAGATTCTGGTGATGGAAAGGCGAGGAAAACGTGATCAAGGAATGGGGATACTGATAGAAGAGGTGAAGGAAAGGTGACTGGTAAGTGGAAAAGTGGTTGGCAAGAGTGTATGTCTGCTTGATAACACATATTTACGAGCCATGAAGGTGTAGAAGAGATGACGGTATGTGAATACTTTATGAACTGGGATACAAATTAATTACAATATTTGAGAGAGAGGGATAATATATAGGTATCTAACAACATTATGATTTTGAAGCAATACTGGTCTAAAACATGAAATCGTGGAAAATATTACGAATTATATTGAATTGTGTGATGCAGAACAAACAGTTAATGTAATGGGTGCGTGGGAAGGTTATTGACGATGATAAGAAAGCTTGCATAAATTAACTTAGTTACAAGAACGTCAATGGCAAAAAATTACAAACAAAATAGTGCAAAGAAGTGGAGTTCGTGTTCATTTAGTACAAGGGATGCTGAGAAGAGTGTGTAGTTGATTGATATGTGAGAAATGTACACAGAGATAAGCAAGTTGTGGCCTTGAAGGAAATGTACAATATATGGTTTATCTGGAGGAACAATTAGCGTTTCAAAGCACCGAAGGCCTCCATTGAACGTTGTCAATCACCCAGCCTTTCCAAACGTTTCTCTTAGTAGTCATTTTCAGAGCTTCCGTGACCGTGTTTAGGATACCAAAGTTTCTCAGTGAATTTAACAAGGGCAAGTGATGCTAAAAAAAATAAGCCCCCATACACCTCACCAAAATGACGGGAAAGTTGTTATTTTAGACGTTTTTCAAAATGGCCGCCGCCGTCATCTTAAAAAATTGATAAAGTTCTATTTCTTGAAGTGAATGGCCAAAAATGACAATTTTGGTGTCTATTCCCACTAATGTTGGTGTCAGAAAACCAATGGAATGGCATAATTAAAAACTAATTAATAACTAATTACCAAATAATTAAGAAAATAAGAAAATAATTAAGAAAATCAATGGGATGGCATAATTCATGATTTAGAGTCCCATTAACCTCAACATCTAAGACAAATATGATGTTGTTAAATCCACTGAGAAACTTTGGTATCCTAAACACGGTCACGGATCCTCTGAAACTTACTCAAATAATATAATATATAATTTAAAATGTAAACCAAGAATGTTGACTGATCAATTCCTTCTCTTTCAGGTTTGTTGCATCGAATTTGGCGTGAAGAATCATAAGCATGGAACGTAGAGGAGTTAGTGATGTGCCTGACCCAGGACCTGGATTAAAATGCATATTATGTCAACATCCCTGTATAGCTGATGATAGTACGGACAAGACATCTGATACAAAGTGGGAGAATCTAAGGAGCAAGTGTTTTCGGTGGAAGGAACTTGATAAATTTCAGCATGCCTATGCAGCAGTGGAGTGGGACAAGGGGCCTAAAGGCCTGTACATGCATAGTAAATGTTACACCCAGATCAGTAGTAATCGCTATATTCAGCAAGCACAGAATCGTAAACGGAAATCTGAACAGGAAGAAGTTCAAGCATCAACTTCAAGTCAACAACTCCCAGGAAATGTGCCTAAAAAGCTTCGTTCTAGTACTGGAGTGGTTCATGATAAGAATCTCTGTGTGTGGTGTATGAAAGGACCACAAAAAACCAGTAATCCTGGCAAGTCCAAACTTTTGCTGCTGTCAACAGTAGACGCATGGAACCGGTTCAAGTTGCATACAGTTTGTCTGTCAGATGAGCCTATAAGAGAAAGATTGAATACCCTACTTGCATCTATCCCAGACAGTCGAACGGCGTTTGGATTGGAAATTCGTTATCATCGTGAATGTTGGCGCAATTATGTCAGCAACCCTCTGAAGGAGTCTTTTCCTGATGAAAAAACAGAGCATCTGCAACATGTTAATCTTCGAGAGGCCCAAAATATCTTCTTTCATCATGTCCGTCAAGTTATCTTTGAAGATCATGAAATCCGTACACTGCAAGGTCTTGTAAAGGATTACAAAGGCATTATTTTCAAATTATGGTTACTATTCCACAGCAAAGTCCAGTTTCGTGAAGGAAATTCTGATCAAGGAATTTGGAGATGACATAGCATTTCATGAACGAGGTCAGAAGAATGTGAGTGAACTGGTATATGATGCAAGAGCTGCAGGTTCATATCTTGAGGCTGCAATATCCTCTCTAGGTGTAAGTGACGATCAGCTGGTGAAGAATGTAGCTGGGCGACTCAGAGATCAGATCATCAAAACAAAAACTGTTCCTTGGCCTCCATACATACATGAGCTAGAAGAATATGAAGACCTGAATGATCTCCTCTTGAAGCTCATCACTTGGTTAAAGCACCCCACAAAGTCTAAAGTCGATGACAAGCCCCAAGTCAGATCAATTGCATCTATTTTGACCAGCTACATCACTGGAAGACGTACTGCATTTGAGACAAACCTCGGTGTACTGCTACATGGTATGACAAAGAGCAGAGAAATGGTAGACATATTACATAAGGATGGCCTGGGAATCAGTTACAATGATGTGCTTTTGCTTAGAGATTTCTGGGCAGTTACTGACCTGAAGCATTCAACCGAGTGTCCTTTTGAACTTTCTGAAGGAACACCGGCAATATGTATAGTCGACAACGATGACTTCAAAATTGACACTTTGACTGGAAGTGGCCAATCACATCGTACAAATGTCATGTTTGTTCAGCCAGACCTACCTAAGCTAAATCTACCTACCCTAGATGATGATAGACCAGTTGCAAATAGCACCTTGCCTTCGTACCTCTCTGATAGCCTCAAAGAACTTGGGAGCCAGATGCAAAGAATTGAACCATACAAAACAGTCAAGCGTGGTGAACCACCCATCAGACCAAGGATAACGGATGAACAACATCTGGACACAGTTCCTCAAAGAATGAGAGGTGTCATCCATGCAATGGCCCGAGCTAAGGCAGACGGAACAAGACCAAAGCCAGAAGACCAGACTGTACCAGCCTTTTCTGGCTTCCAGGCCACGCTATCACCAGAAACCCAGAAAAGTCAAGCGATTTATCATATGACTTATCCTGATCCACCAAGCAAGACCATTCTGTATGATGCCCTGCGCAAGCTTGCAAAGGCAATTGATGACAAGAAGATGCCATTTGCCATTATCGTCGGTGATCATCCTGTCTACGCATTATTGCTAGAATTGAAAAGTGAGAATCCAGAGATATTTGATGACATATTGACATTCATGGGGCCCTTTCATATCCAGTCACACAGGAAATCATCAATGACTTACAGAAATTTGTTATCCGGTACATCTATTGTGACACCAAACACAAGACCCTAGCAGAGGTGAGAGCAGCAAAGTGGTCAGTACTCAAGAAAAAGAAGATCATCAGACTGGTACCTGATTCTGACAGTCTACGACCACACTTAGAGCGCACCAATTACCTCACTTATCTGCAGAAGAATTTCCAGCTTCAGAATCATCCATCACCAATTGGCCATGGATGGCACCTTGTAAATGGCTTATGCCTCCCAGTACGCTATACCCAACCTGCACTTCCATCATTCCTGGATCTTCTAAAAACTCCAAGTCATCCACAAATGGAGAGCAGCGATGATGACAGCGGAAGTGATTCTGACAGTTGTGCATCATATTTGTCCTGCAGTGATAGTGCATCTTAATGCAGTAGGTCTCATGTTTTATTAATTTAGGATACCAAAGTTTCTCAGTGGATTTAACATCATATTTGTCTTAGATGTTGAGGTTAATGGGACTCTAAATCATGAATTATGCCATCCCATTGATTTTCTTAATTATTTTCTTATTTACTTAATTATTTGGTAATTATTATTAATTATTTTTTAATTGTGCCATGCCATTGATCTTCTGACACCAAAATTAGTGGGAATAGACACCAAAATTGTCATTTTTGGCCATTCACTTCAAGAAATAGAACTTTATCAATTTTTTAAGATGACGGCGGCGGCCATTTTGAAAAACGTATAAAATAACAACTTTCCCGTCATTTTGGTGAGGTGTATGGGGGCTTATTTTGTTTATTATCAGTTGCCCTTGTTAAATTCACTGAGAAACTTTGGTATCCTAAACACGGTCACGGAAGCTCTGAAAATGACTACTATCTCTCCTACTGATTCTCCTCCCTGGTAACTTTTTCAGCTGATCCAGTTCAACAAGCATAAAAAGAACAACTATGAAGAGTAAGACGAACGATAATACAATATCGTTGGTTCCCGACGGATGCAAAAAGTAGAAAGGTGTGTCATGGATGAATAGCTGATGAAAAGTGTGCGGAAAATGAGGCACAGAAGACCTATGAATGAGAAAATGTGGTAGTAGTAGTGGGTGGTAGTATGGTGGCAGTATAGTGATGCTGGAGATATGAACAGTAATGGTAGAGAGGTTCGAGGTAGGTCAATTGTGAACAGATGCAAGGGCCAAATGACCGAAGGGTTAACTGGCGACCAGACAATGGAGGATTGAGGAAGACAAAGAAATACGTGGAGGGTTGAGGAAGAACGATTTAGTGGAAGGTTGGCGTGGTGGAAAGTAAAGGGTGGTTGGTGTGACGGAGGAAGATGCAGGGGATAGGGTGAGATGGAGACGAGTGATCTGCTGTGACGACCCCTAAGAGGAACAGCCGAAAGAAGAAGAAGAGGTGTGGTGGAAGGTAAACAGATGACTGAGGGAACAGAGAACCAAGAGAATGATAGTGACACAGAGTCTTGTAAGCTGGGAGTGTTATCAGGACTCGCACAAAAGAATTGTCTTGTAGATAGGTCGGTGTGGCACGAGTCATAAACTGTCTGGGAGGTCTTTCATGCCTTCCTTCCTTCTCGTCCTCAAAGTATGTGTACCTGCGCACTATAACATTCTTGATATCCCACATACAATCACTTCATCATTCCGTAATATATCTAGTTTTGCTTTCACACTGACTCTACAGTATAAGATTTTTCTGCATTCGTCTATGTACAGCTCTTCTCACTTATTCGTCATTCTATTAGCCTGCCTCATAACGTGAAACCAGATACTGATGGGGATTCAAAACATCTACAGTGAATATCTTGGTGTATAGTATTTAGAGTACTTAGAGAAGTCCTTATAACCATTTATTACGCTATAATACATTGCGGCATGTGTTGGATGTTAATGTAATTTGTATAAATATTACCCAGGTTTTCTGCTTGAATATTATGGGCTATAGTAATGGGAATAACGCAGGTAATTATTTAATAAAACACTTTTGTCAGACAATTTAAAAAAAAAAAAAAATGTTTCGCATTAAGTCTCAGTCAGGAACTAAAATTAACAAAGGATGAAAGGCATTTTCCAACTTACATCTTATCGAGTAAGGGAAAATGTTCGTAGTTTTCATGTATAATATTTCGATAACGTGGTAGGAAGGCATTTTTCACTGAATATTAATGCAGAGTTTGTTTTCAAGTACTTAATTCCAATACTGGTGGTGCACTAGGTTGTTTATGCCAGATGCTTTCCTTAGGGTAGTGTGGCCGAGTAATAATGATACTGAACAAGTAATCCTTTTGATTTTGGTTAGATTTCCGGTGCAATAATTTTGAGGACATACATTAGGCCTCTACCATGAGTATCAAGTCCTGATTGCCAAGACTTTAAATATTTCTTATATTTTATATATGCTTGTATATATACATAATAAAACAATCATGTTATTATAACTCTTTTGAATTTGAATGTGAATAAATATCTAGTAAAAGTAAAAGTTGAGAAGGCTTACACTAATCTGTGCTTGGCCGCGGTGTTTATCTCCTTGACATTGCCCCTTAGTTCCTGTGGTAGGTAGCTGAAGTGAGTCAAGGGCCCTTCACACATAGCCGAACCGAAGTCCGAATGCAGCCCGTTTCCGAATCTGCCTCATTCGGCCGAAAAAGGTGGCCGAACTGTGACAAGACAGAATGCAAAAGGAATGCAAAACGAACGCGCCATAGCGTACATCGAACACTGCATGAATGCAGACCAACCTACACGATGCCTGGACAAACATTGCCCGATGTTTTCACTTTTTAAAAATTTAACGTTTTTTTGGCTGCACGAATACAAAGAACAGTGCTCCAATCGATTGGCGGACGAACCCTGGTCGAATGCAACCCAATGCAGCCCAGCCGTACTATAAAAGGAGGGATGATGCCACCACACACTTCACTTGTACCCCTGTCACGCACCAGCATGATCACATCCTCCCCCATCTACACCATCTCGAGTTGGCCACCCCCACAAAACAAAAATAAATAAATATATAAATAAATAAAACAAACAAAAATACAAGGAATATATGTGTTTTGTGATAGAAGTAAATATTTCCTGTATCTAATTAACTCCTTTATTATTGGACATAATTATTTATTGTTTGATGTTTAAGCCATACTTAACCATATGAAAACATCAAAATTGCAAAGACCAGCAGAGGCCACTAGTGTTATTTGTGTACATTTTTATTATAATTTTCCCTGTCATCTGCTTTCTCTCTCTATCTATTACTTATATTTCTATCTACTGTTTTCATTTTCATCTGTATGTAGCTATCTCCCTTATTTATCTGCTTTTATATTTGTTATTTGGTCTCTATGGAATCTGTGAATCATTTCTGATTTGATGGGCTAAATATGATAATTATACCACTAACACATAATGAGCAAAATGACACAAGTCAATTAAAACAAATTTAAGACAAAATTTCCTCATCTTGAAAAAGTGAGAAGTGAGAAGTGAAAGCGATCGATAACGATCGCGAAGTTACGATGTTCATAGAAGAAAACGACGAAATTGTAGTATTTGATGGATAACTGCTTTAGAATTATTGTTTTAATATGCCCGAATGAGACAGAATGCTGCCCGATGTATCAGAACCGAGCTCGATCACGGACCACCACTAAACATTCGGGCACCATTCTGGCAAATTTTAGTGCAGCGGTAAAATTTTGACCCCTCCCCCGAACATAATCCGACCAAACCAGAATGAAGGAGAACATTGCCAGAATATACCCGATCCGCTACGTGAACGCTGCCAAAACGCTGTCCGGGTAGCGTTCGGGCTCCGGTTCGGCTATGTATGAAGGCCCCTTTACCCATCCTGGTACACAGGGGCTTCTGCATATTATCTAGGTTACCACAGTTTACATCCCCGATTGAGACGTCACAAATGTCCACTAACTCCACGTTCATATTTAATGCTAGGTGAACAGAGGCATAGGGTGTAGGGAGACTGCCCATTTGTCTCGCTATGCTCGGTACTCGAACTTGGTAGTCGAATGTACCATAGTTCATACATACAGGGAGATATTTATAGTCAATTCGTCCCGTTGTTTGTGTCAGTAGTTCATCATAAACCTGTTAAGTTTTGTTTTGTTTTTTTCAGAAAAAAATCGACACCTAAATGACAAAAATTGCGTTAATATTGACAAAGAAATGGGGCAAAAGGTCTTAAAATCACCAAACTAATGAGACGATCGTCTTAAAATCTGGAAACTACTGAGGGAGACGGGGGTCCAGAAAAAAGGAAAACTTCCCCTTAAAGCCTAAAATACATTAGCATTGCACCGATATTCCTAGTTTATAATTCTCAGTGGAAGACAGGAGAGACTAAGGTGGCGAGACAATTATTGGTGCCGCTGGATTGGATGGCCAGTAAGCGACGAACCAACTGTCAAACAACTTTGTGCCGATAATTTGGGAAGTCAAATAAGGGATAATCCAAGTTGGACGCCATTTGTGTAAAATCTCAGACCTCTCATGCCATTTGGGTGCCGATTTTTTTCCTGACGAGTGATAGCGAACCAGCAATTTAGCAGGAATCCCTGTTTTACCCAAAACTACACAAATTTATCTCTAAGGGAGGTCTAGGGACTAAAAAAAACTAAAACATATATATAAATAAATATATAAACATATAATTTTAAATCTCCCCTTCATCACATTACCTCCCAAGTTCCTTGGCCCTACCCTCAACCTCTCCCATACATCCCTAACACAACATACACCCTCATTAATTTTAATATGATGGCCGTAGGTCGTGATGGTTGGAGGCAGTGTTTGGGAATGAAGGCTGGCCAGGATTACCCAGGTTCAGAGAGGCAACTGGTGGTCTAGTACTGCAGTATTAGGTAGAACAAGCATGCTAGGGCTTTGGTGATTCTCATCATACAAATGTAACTATTGGCGAATAATATATTTTCAATATAAAGTACTGTATATTGTCTTAACCATTTGCATTTGTTTAGTAACTGTAATCTAGATTCTTAAATAAATACACTTGTACACCTGTCTCTTGTCTTTGAGATGAAGTCAAATATACCCGATTATAATAACAAGATACAGTGCATGTAACCTGATCTATTCATCACTTTAAGGGGAGATTTTAACTAGACAGGTTATATTTCTTAACCCCCTTCTCCCTCATGTTTAGCCATATTAGTATTAAGATTTGAAGACGTTCGCACCATTAGTTTGGCGACTTTAAGACCTTTCTCCCAATTTTAAGACGTTTGTGCTATTTAGGAATCGATTTTATCCTGGCGAGTGATAGTGAGCCTGTAATTTAAGAGGAACCGGCCTTTGGCCGACTTTATTTTTTACCGAAAAATTTACACATTTATCTCGTAGTGGTGTTTTGGTGGTATTTTTAAAAGCTTGATGGAGGTCCAGAGAGCAAGCTAAATACCTCCCTTTAAACAACATTCAATAAATAGGTATAATGCAACAACATACAGTTGTTTTCCGGCTACGATGTTTTGTATACATCCAGCTATATTGTTTCCTGTATCTTCTTCGATTATTAATGTGTTTCCTATATTGGTATCATCAGCAAATCTAAATAATGTAGTCATTAATAAGGGGATATCACCGGAGTCCACAATAATCCCCTTCAAAACAACCAATTTGAAAGGTTTACCATTTTGAGACAGTTTAAAGATCGTTGCACACTGACATGACAGCCCCTTCAAGACTGGCACGAACACCCACGACACATACAAATCCTGTGTCTTGCCGAATTTACTAGAGATCGCGGCGAAAATGGCTGGCATCATTAGAGTCGTATCTCTACCGAGTCGTATCTCTACCGTATCTTTACCGTATCTCTTCCGCACAACATGATAATACTCTAGCGATGCCGATACGGTGGAGAAACAAATGCTACAAAGAAGATAGGAAAAGTTGTGCGAAGGGTGCACGACTAGTCCATGGAAAAGATACGACCCAAAAGACTGTGATACAACTCAAAAGAATCGTATCGACGCCGTATCGACGCCGTGAGACGTGCAACCGGATTGAGGCTAGACGCGCGGTTGCCAACTCGACAGTTGCCGATTTTCCGCACGGAAAAGATACGGTCCACACGGCAGACTTACGCACCAGACGACGTTGATACGGGCCATACGGCTTTGATACGGACCATACATCTCTGATACGGACCACACGATTGTGATATGGCGAGTTTGTGATGGAGACCAGACTCAGACGATTTTTTACAGTTGCCAGGGGATTCCCACAAACTTTTGAACAGCTCAAAATCTCGTATCGACCTCCGATACGTCGCTTGGACCGTGAGAGTCACCCACGGCTAATTCCCGATATCCACGAATATGTTGCCGATTCGCGTATCAGGCTGAAATTTCGAGTCGGGAACTCGCCTCGAGGGGCTTTCGTGTCAGTGTGCAATGACCTTAAGAGAGGGGTGTTAAAGAGCTTGTTTCAAGTTGATGGATTAGTTTGGTGAGAGCTGTGTGAATGATGATAATGGAAGGTGTGAGAATAGTGGTGTGTGTGTGTGTGATGGGGTGGGTGGTGGTAGTGGCGGTGATCGTAGTGGTGGCCCGTTGGGCGGGTTTAACTGTCGTTGGGGAGATGTGTGTGTGTGTGTGTGTGTGTGTGTGTGCGCGTGCGTGCGTGCGTGCGTGCGTGCGTGCGTGCGTGCGTGCGTGCGTGCGTGCGTGCGTGCGTGCGTGCGTGCGTGCGTGCGTGCGTGCGTGCGTGCGTGCGTGCGTGCGTGCGTGCGTGCGTGCGTGCGTGCGTGCGTGCGTGCGTGCGTGCGTGCGTGCGTGCGTGCGTGTGTGCGTGCGTGCGTGCGTGCGTGCGTGCGTGCGTGCGTGCGTGTGCGTGCGTGTGTGTGTGTGTGTGTGTGTGTGTGTGTGTGTGTGTGTGTGTGTGTGTGTGTGTGTGTGTGGGTGATTTGCCTGAACATGATATATATATATAAATTATATAGCATATGTAATTATGTATCTCCAAATACATTCCCAATATTATTTGCAGATGATACTAACATATTCTTAGAAGGGGATAATGTTGATAAGGTCATAGATATGATGAATTTGGAGATGAAAAAGCTTGTGGAGTGGACCATTGCCAATACATTCTCTTTGAATGTAGATAAAACTTAAGTATCTGTATTAACAGTAACCCTTTAAAGAAAGTTAAACATTAAAAGTTCTTGGGGGTAATTATAGATGAAAAACTATCTTGGATTGAACATGTTAAATATTTAAAGGATAAGATATCTAAAGGTATAGGGATAATATGTAAAGCTAGAAACCTACTGAATATATCAACATTAATAACTATGTATAATTATTTTGTATACCCCTATGCTACTTATGGGGTAGAATTTTGGGGTAATACAAGTGAATGTAATATCAAACCCATCATAATTCCACAGAAAAGAACAGTACGAATAATTAAATCAGCCCTCTATAGAGAACATACTGCCCCAATATAAAAGCTATTACCAATAAAAGAGGTTTATGTATTTGCAGTAGCTAAACTTATGTTTAAAATTATGAAAGATCTTACTTCAAGCTTCTTTAAAGATATGTTCATATTAAATAATACTATACATCAGCATTTAACCAGGCAGAAACAAAAGTTACATATTCCCATTGCCAGAACAAATGTATTGAAAAACACAGTTAGGCACAAAGGAGTGTTAATACGGAATAATAATATGGATAAGATACATTTAAATTGCAGTTTCTACATAATCAAACGAAAAACAAAGAATTTTTGATGAATAGTGAAATTAATGATCTTGAAATTAGTGTTGAGAGTGAACAGATTAGTATTATAGACGGAACGTATTGTAATTGTAATAAGGTTCTTTTTCTTTTCATTTTTAGCACTATTTTGATGACTGACTTGTATTAGTACAACACATTTAAAGGGGACATATATGTCGGATGGCATCAGATTCCTGTTGTCATAGAGTATATGGTGTTTTTCTATGATATGATTGTATTATTGATGTACTTTATGACAATAAACTTGTTTAAATCTAAATCTAAAACATCGGACGGTTGTATTATGATAACGAAGGATCTTTCGTGTGGAAAAGTAAATATCAATCTCGATTAACATTTCCAGATCAAACACAGCTTTCTCTCAAATTTGTTTTCAACAGCAGGAGGTTTGTTTGCAAGATAGCCGAGATTATGAAGAAAATTGCCAGGCTGGGTGACGGAGATGGCGGCTCCTCAGCGATATCGCTAAGTTTCTATAACAAAATGCTTAACATGACAAAATGTACGCAGGCGTTGAAAGATATGTGAAATATGGCACGGGTAAAATATATATTTACATACCTTCTGATAACCCTTAGTTTATCTGGAGACTGAGGGTAAGATGACACACTGATAACCTCACAAGTAAGCTTGTGTGTATGTGGGATGTGCCAAACGTACGTACGTACGTACGTGTACGTGTGCGTGCGTGTGTGTGTGTGTGTGCGTGCGTGCGTGCGTGCGTGTGTGCGTGTGTGTGTGAGAGGGATATCTGTCCACAAGAGGCCACATACTGGTCTAGAATGCACTACACTAACAAGCTCCTAAGATAAGCCCCCGGACACCCACTTGTAAACATACACACTCAATATGTTACACGTTCACTATTAGCTTGTCAATGTCGTACTGTTTATATGTATTGAATTTATCTTCTAACTCCTTCAGTAAGCACACTGTCAATATTGAGTATACAAGTGTAACATATTTAGGCTAACACCATAAAATATTAAATTACTACTGTAAGTACTACTGCATATGAATTTAAATGTTTACAAATTATAACCATGTCGATTTCGTACATACTAAAATACACTATTTAAAATAACATATTTGCAATACTAAGCAAATACATATAGACACATAACAAAAGATGTGTGTATCTTTAAAATATATTGTTTTCGCAATCATATCATCTGACCTTTACTTACAGTGAAACTTGTATTTTGTTTTGTTTTTTATTAATTTATTTATTAGACATCCATCAAGCTTGAAAAATCCCCCTCTGAGACCCTCCTTGGAGATTTGTGCCTTTTTCGGTAGAAAAACGTCCCACCCAAAGGCCTGTTCCTCCTAAATTGCAGGCTCATTAACGCTCGCCATGAAAAAATCGACACCTAAATGGCCCGAAATGTCTTTAAATCACCAAACAATTGGGGCAAATGTCTTAAAATGTCAAAACTAATGGTACGGTACTATACATGGGGGAGAAGGAGGCCCAGAACCCTCGTGATGTTACTTTAACACTTAGTGTAACACTTGTGTATTAGCAATATGTATCTATATGATATACAATATAGGTTGATTGATTGGCTGTATACACAATACAATACTATTGTTTCCGTTATGCAAAGATAGATGGGCTGTGAAAAATATTTTAAGTATTTCCGAATAAATTTGAAATTTATTCCAAGTAAAAGAGGAGGCTCTGAACTGATGATCATAATGATGGTTGCATATTTATTTACTAATGTATATAACGCAAATATAGTGTCCCAAAAACTGTATGTATATACAGTATATGTTTGTAATTGGCGGTAGGGTGTTAAAATTGCGGTACACATTCTTGACTAAAATACCGAAAGCAAAATTGTTTTTACAATAAAACAGCTACTCCTGTGCTATTGATTAATCCAGACAACTTCCATCAGTCTTGTGTTGTGGTTGACAACTTGAATACCAGATTAATTACCGCGGCAGCTTAGCTCAAGATAAAAAATGAGATAAATACCGAGCCAGGCTGACGGGAGCTGAACCGAACTGAACCTCTGCTGTTTTACTGATCAAACGACATTTCTGATGTTGTTATTGTACTGACATATAGAGTTTAATGCAGAGAGAGAGAGAGAGAGAGAGAGAGATCAGTTTCCAAATCAATTACTCTAAATTATATGAAGTAAATGTCAGAGAGAGAGAAAGAGAAGGGGGAAGAGGGAGAGAGCATATTGTTTAATTTTTAATATCTTATCATGTTATGAAAACAAAAACAAATCATTGATATATTTCAGCATTGGCACAGTGAATCAGTTAATAGCAGAAATAAGTACATAATAATGGTATTATTGCTTAAAAGGGGGGGGGGGGTTGTCGTTCCCTAGATCTACTATCAGGCTTTTAGAAATATCCTCAAGACACCCATGCAAGATAACAAATCCAATATCCGAGCGGTCCGAGTGGCTCGACGCACAGGGTGAAATATAAAAAATAGGGCTCCATTACGACCTAGAGGATAGATCAGAGTATATGCATGTGAACAATCATTACATACCCGAGAAATAGCAATTTTGGATGAGCGTCGCCCTAAAAAAATAAAAAATAAAAATAAAAAAAATAACAACAACAACAACGACATCATTAAGGCCTAGAGGTCCTCGCTTCGAACAGACCTAACAATAGGAAGCAAAATGAAAAAAGAAAAACGAAATTAGTAAGCGGTAGAGGTAATATGCTTCTCGCGGACCTATAACTTGAAGTGTATGGACCACAGAGATAATAAGATTTGGGTATTGTTACAATAAATTATTATGATACCTTACTGATATGACAATCTAGGCTTCCAACATGATGGTTATTCGTCCAATTTATTATTAAATTATCAGCTAATTTAATATTCCTGCACTTTTAAAGATTGTATGGTTGAACTATTATTATCACATTAATCAGCATCATTATCTAACTTAACCTTAACTATGTAATCTAGTAGTGTTATATAAGCCAAGAGGAGGGTATGGAACGGATTTATCTATATTAGGAGAGACTATTGATTCTCTGTATGTTAATCTCTCCCACTGATTGACACTGACTGGCTACCATTATATGCGAGGGAGGTGCCTCACTCGCATTAGCTATTTGTATCAAGAACAAGTTTTTATTGACTCAATTTATGCTGATGTTCAGAATCTATTTTCATCCATGAAGTCATCCTGAACGCTCGCTGGAAGGCAAGATGTACCACCAAATATAGCAAGGTCAGTGTGCAGGCGGATGTTAGATGTGAACCGGACGACAAATAAATAACTTAATTAATTAAATAATAAATAAATAAATAAATACATGACATTGATAAACAAATAAAGTGTCAGACTTTCACATATGTAAGATAATCTACGTAAACAAAATTCATGTAAATGATGAAACTGAAAATATGCATGTGCATAATAAAACTTCAGCTAAGTATTACCATTACACACACACACAATATATATACACAAGTCCACCACACACAGTTTCCGTTCCAACCTCCCTGAAAGCAATATTAAAACCATACGTAAATTTGCAAATATTATTTGAATTGTGATTTAACATTTTGTCTATTTGTCACACATATTTACTGCATAGTATCTGCTGTTAACCGTAACACTTGAATAAGTAATCTACATTATACTACTAGTACATTTTTGCTACACGCATCACCTACCACAACAAACCCTTACATACCACCCTGCTACCTCAAAAGCTGGTTCTTGTGTGTTTGTGTCTTTGGTCATTTTTGATTCACATTATGAAACAAGTAAAATGTATATTTTGTTTCCAGTCTTCATAAAATGTGTTTAACTCTACTATAATAATCTCATATGCTTCAGTTAACCCTCACACTCTGACCATATAAGCAATTGTTCTACGTGTAGTAGCTGATACATTATTTATATTGATTGGCAAATTGCAGAACTTGGTAAATATCAGTATGGTATATGATTAACTCCTTCAAGACGTTCTAGTCTTCTTACCCTAATTCTGTATCAATTTAGACGATTTTATGCAGATTAAGAAGGAACTATGCTATTCAGAGGGTTTACTGAGATCGTATGTACCAAACTGAGTTCTGGAGGTAGATAACAAGCTAAAGAAAATCTTCAAATGGTAACCAGAATATGATGAAAATTACGTCATCGTGCTGAAGGGGTTAAAACCATTATCGTCACCAACGCCTTCTATTTGCTGCACACATCTAATATTACTATAATTACTAGTTGTAACATTATTCTGATTATCATAAAGGTACGTAAGTAAGAGAGTGAACTTTAATATAGGAAATTATCGTTCTGTTCCAAGACCCCAAAAAGCTCCTACTAAGCTATTACTCGCCACACAGTTAGGGAGCAACGGGGGCCACCGATAATGTGTGATAAAGTAGATCGTCATTAATGTAAACAAGTAAGTAAGTACCTGTATTATAATAATTACATTGGGTGGCTATTTGAAATTGTAACTTCCTTATAAACACCTATGAATCCATTAACTTGCATTGCTTCGTTAGAAGTAGAATATCATCTGCATCTTTGGTTGAAAAGGTAATATTAGGCTATGGCATTAATTAAATCTCTTTGAGAGATGTTTTGTAAGCAAGAGAGGAAAATATTAGTTCATGTATAATCTAATTTATTAATTTCACTCCCAACACCAAACACCAATTAGATTAATGAATGCATTTGATCTTTCCGGGATTCGAACCTGGGTTACCACATACATATCTTAAACACTCTAATCATTACACCATCAAGACAGTTAGGTGTTAAGTACATGATTACAATTAAATATCCATTTATCGAATACTGGATATCAATATAATCATGTACTCACGCCCAACTGCACACTGAATAGCATAATAATCAAGTGAAAGGAAAGAAAATGTTATGGGGCACAGTTCTCTAAGGACCCACCTAGCTATGAAATGTTCCTGAACCTATATGAATAATCTATTTGTGTAAATATTTATTACAAGGAAGAGATCATAAGCTAAATATATGAAAGGAAGACAATACTATTGAACGTGCATGTGCCATAGCTTGAAGTTATTAAACATTAACTGGGCCACACAGTGGGGGAGCTACGGGAGTCACCGATAATGGTTGATAAAGTTGATCGCCGGTAATGTCAGAGTTAGCTAATGGATAAGACCGTAATTACGCTGCGGGGAGAATGTAATTATCAGTAACTACATTATATAATCTTACAATAATATTACCCTTAATTACTTAGCAACTGAACCTTTATTACTACAGTTAGTTAAATTGGGTGAGGGCTGGTCCTATCTAGAGTGAGATTTGGCATACTCTACCCAACCTTAGCCATTTCTGTGTGTCTCTGTCACTGTCCTTTTTTTCCTTCTGGGTGCAGGAGGCTAGGAATTCTCCTCCCCTTGTACAATTCACCTACTAAACGAGACAGAGAAAGAGTCAAGGGAACGCAAAAGTGGTCCCAGACCCTAAGAATTGGACATTTAAATGTTGTTTCCGTTTTATATATGTATCGAGTCAGCCACCCCTAGCAATGGGGTATGTGCCTGGGTATATACTATATACATACACACATACATACAGTTATATAGTTAAGTGTATAATACTTTCATTTTATCCATAAGCCACGCTTTGTGATTATGATCATTAATCCAATTATTACAAACACATCCCAATTACTTCTTTAACCCTAAGAGTACTTTATTGCTATACTATTAAATGTACCATTGAGCCTTTCAGTAAACCTGGGCCCATTCATATAGTTTATTCTGGCTATTATTGGACGATTTATTTCGGATTATAAATGGTCTGTGGCAGCCAAATGGTTAACCGGGATGGATTATATCCCTTTGGTTGTTGAAGGCCCCTTTAAGCTTCTTTTTTTTTTTTTTTTTTTTTTTTTTTTTTTTTTTTTTAAGAGACAATGAACGGAGGAAGGAAAAATACAGATAAAACAAAAAGGTCCATGTGCCTGAAGGCATCCTCCATTCATAAAATGTTTGTAACAACTGGATTTAAACATTTGTTGATTGTAAGTTTGTGGAAAGCAATTCGAGGGAAGTGAATTCCAAAGAGTAGTAGCTCTGGGGATAAATGAATTCTGATAAGCAGAAGTTCTGCATTGTGGAGGAGAAAGTGTAAATTCATGGGCGCTCTCAGCTGCCCTAGTTCTACAGGGAAAGATGTGGAGAGGCGGCACAATTGAAGCAAGTTCCTCGGAACAATTGCTGTGAAAATATCTGTAGAATAATGCAAGGGATGCAACGTTTCTTCGTATGGCTAATGTAGGAAGGTCCTGTGTGATTGCAGGGTTATTGATTAATCTAATAGCTTTATTTTGAATTTTGTCCAACTGCCTCAATGCAACCACTCCACTTCCACCCCACAGAGGTGAACAGTAATCCATCTGAGAGCGCACATGACTTTTATATATTACGGCCAACTGCTCGTCAGTGAAGAATTCTCGAACTCTGTACAGGAGTCCCAGTTTTTTAGAGGCATTCTTAGCAATGCTTCTAACATAATGTGTCCAGCTCAAGTTAGTAGTTAATGTTACACCGAGAATGTCAATACTAGGGGAAGTGGGAATATTTACATCATTAAAAATATATGGGAGTCAGTGAGATTCTGTCGGTTAGAAAATTGAATGTACTTGGTTTTCTGTGCATTAAAGGAAACTAGATTCTCTTGTCCCCATTCATTAATTCTAGAAAGGTCCTGGTTCAGAGAAATTGCAGTGTTATTTTTGAATTTATAAGATCGGGTTGGGTGAAAGAATTGGTAAATGTGAAGGAACTGTGGAGTGTTGAGTCATCTGCGTAGGAATGTATTGGATTATGAGTGGTAGATATGAGATCATTGATATGAATGAGGAACAGAGCTGGGGCCAAAACTGATCCCTGGGGAACACCAGCATTTATTGAGTGAAATTGAGAATAAAGGCCATCTACCATTACACATATTTTTCTGTTATGAAGATAAGAAGAAATTAGTGGAACTAATGATGCAAGGCCGTAGTGTGACATCTTCGACAATAAGGATTGATGCCAGACTCTATCAAATGCCTTTGATATATCCAGTGCTATTGTATGTGTTTCACCATGTTGGTCTGTAGCTTGGTTGATTTGATGCGTAAGAAGGCAAAGAATGTCTGCAGTTGATCGACATCGTCTAAAACCATATTGCCTATCACTGATTAATTAAGCTATTTAAAGTCGTCTAGTGTTAGCCTGGATAAGAAGAAAATGGCGTTATAGTACTGATGGAGATAATTGATGTTGTTGATCTAGATTTTGAAACTATTTAAGAGGGAAGGGTTTATTTTGTTATCGATTTTTTTTTTCATATATCTAACATGTATTTTTTTTCCCTCCCTAGACCTCCATCAAACTTAGAAAAACATCCATTAGATCCCACTTCGAGATTAATGTGTACATTTTTTCGATAGAATTTTTTTCCGGCCAAAGGTTCCTTCACAATTACAGGCTCACTCGCCAGGAATAAAATCGACACCTAAATGGCACGAAAGGTCTTAATATTGACGAAGAAATGGTGCAAAAGGTCTTAAAATCGCCAAACAAATGGGCCGAACGTCTTAAAATCTCAAAACAAATGGTGCTAAGCATGAGGGAAAAGGGGGTCTAGGAAAACGACCCACCTCCCAATGAGCTAGGTTTATATAAACAATTGATTTCTATCCCGCTAAAATAAGGCGTTATAAGTTTATAAAAGACTTTCCGTTGATAATAAGATATGTATGGCATATTAAGAGACTATTTCCACTTGAGTTATTTATTCTGATCCCCTTTCTCCCTCATGTTTAGTCCAATTGATTTTGATATTTTAAGACGTTCGCCCCATTAGTTTGGCGATTTTAAGAACTTTCGCCCCATTTCTATCAATTATATGAAATTTCGTGACATTTACAGTAGGTGTCGAGTTTTTCCTGGCGAGCGACAGCTAACCTGTAATTTAAGAGGAACCGGCCTTCGGACGGTAAATATTTCTACCGAAAAATGAAAAATGTACGCATTTATCTTGAAAGGGGGTCTAGGGGCGGTAATTTTAAGTTTGATGAAGATCTAGGGACCAAACTAAAAACCTCCCCTTAACATATCTGCACATAATACGAAAACCGCGTTTGTAAAGATATAAATAAAGTACAGTATATCACACACGGTAACCAAGTAACCATAGAGGTATTTAAGGGAAGGTTTGGTTTTAATGGACCCTCTTCTGGCTCATGGCTTAACCCCATTAGTTTGGCGATTTTATGACCCTTTGTGCCATTTAAGTGTTGATTTTTTTACCTGGCGAGCGATAGCAAGCTTGTATTTTAAGAGGAACTGGCCTTCGGACTAGACATATTTCTACCGAAAAATGTACACATTTATCTCGAACGGGGATCTTGAGGGTATTTTTAAAGATTTATGGAGGTTTTAGGAGCAAACTGAAAACAAAATAGTATATTGTATATACCGGTATATATATATATATATATATATATATATATATATATACAATATATACAGTATATATAATTATATATATATATATATATATATATATATATATATAATATATATATATATATATATGTATATATATATATATAGTATATATAACATTCATTATACAATATAAGAGGTCAATCCATGTAACTCCTCAATTATACACAACGTACCGCGTACAAAAATAATCTGTAATACTAAATCACATTCTAAATCAGCTTTGCCGGTTAAAGTCTGTTTTCAGCTGACGGTAAATTGAATACCTTAGCTGCTTATTTCCAGATATTAAGTGGAAAAGCATGAAACTACTATATCTCTGCGTCATATTATAGCTCAGTGTTTATAATTAACAACTTCTTTCGACATGAACTATTCAAAATAGCTGAGTAGACAAGATGGGGACATGACAATTAAAAAACACACAAACTATAGTAATGTATAGCTTAGCCTTGTATCAGTCATAATTATAAGACACGAAGGCTTGAGGTTCCTGCAATTTACAAGCTCTCTAGTACCTGGTTAAGTAGAGACAATTAAAAGTAAAGGTGAGACTCAGGTAACTATTAACACTTGGCCCGTGTAAGTCAGGCTGCGATGAGTTATTAAATAATTAATTGAGGCTAAAGTACAATTACCCTGATTCCGGGAGCTGAGAAAGTGTAAGATCTTAGCACTCCATATTCTAGCCAGGATATTGAGGCCCGGGCAGCAAAGTTCTATAATTTAATAAATTTAAAAATAAAGTAAATAATAAAGACATATACCGTATATATATATATATATATATATATATATATATATATATATATATATATATATACAATTCCACTTAAACCTCCCGTCCAACCAACCTTCCCTCTTCCCTCCCCCACTCTCCACATACAACAGGCGCCATATACCAGGTCGTCAGCGTAATGTATAATAATTATTAGATAATGATAGGAAAGAGATAAGGATGATATGAGGTATGATCATGATGAACGGTATATTGTTAATGGCTTGGGGGGGGGGTTATCTCCTCAGACATTTTAGGGATGGAAGTAAGTGTAGTATGATTGATTTATAAAACCGTTAATTGGTCATATTATGTAACTATTTATTAAGAAAATACGATTCTAATTCAATCATACTAATTTTCCTTCCATATATAAAACCATGGAATATATACGCATTTTTGTGGCCAACTGTACAACCCGTGTATATATCCATGTAATCCGGTGTTTCTCTTATGTGTACGTGAGTGGTGTGTGCGTTATTGTGTGCTTGTAAACGGATTGGTGTAAGGCTGCCGACGACCATATTAGTGAGACCCTAGACCATATAAGCCAGGATCTGAGGTGTTTAGGAGACCCCGGCGCCCTATAGGTCTATCACTATATCTCTATCTATCACACTATCTCTATATCACGGTTCTTATCTGCCACTTTATCTGCTGGACTCAATAAATCAGACCAGGTAATTGCACTGAGCTTTATAATACTTCTAGAACTATTATGAAATTAGTAATTATTGTTAGCATTAAACGTCTTGTTCATGTTTTCTCTTTCTTCGTGAGTTAATTAAAATATAATTCAATTGTAAAATCATATTACTTCCAAAGCTTCATATTTACAAACGTAAATTCGTTAATGCCTGATCTTTGAATCTTTTCAGGCTCTCCATTATGTAAATACAGCAACGGGTAGCTAAACATGTATGTAATGTGACCTAATAAAACTCCATTCACAAATATAAAAATATATGAGATAATACATGTATATTTGAAGAATGTAACATACAAGACATCTATTAAGATTTGTATCGAGTGACTAACTAAATATAACATTAGTAATGTCTAACTATTTCTTAATCTGTAATACCAAATCCTTCCCGTGTCACTGTCTCAAGCTTCATAGTTATATTCTATATAACTCTCTTATCCCCCCTAAAAATGTGTCCGTACTTAATATTAAAGATTTGGTTGAGTGACTCTGAGGTATTTCCAGTTTTGCCTTAATATCTGGACGACCTGACACTGATGTACCTCTGAGTTGGAGAACATTTATGCAGTCTTACTCATGATATGGCTTTATGCAAACGTTGAAGAAAAAACATTAATATTGTAAATTTGAGATCTGGATTATCATAAATAGTACACTTAGAAAGCAAGGCATTATGGATAAGTGTGCATTTATTACTGATTGGAGTTGTTAACGCCATACACTCCCTTGATTAACAAGGCTGGAGCGTACCCTTGTTGCAGGGGCATTCCTGGACATAATATAATTATTACTATACAAAGTCATTCATAATGATTTTGGCTGTTTGCGTTTTTCACATCTTAAATTAACACTTACCTCTTTTCGACCAAAATAATTAGTCCAGCTGACAAATGCAAATATATGTAGAACTGGGGAATGTTCTTTACACATTCTAGTAGACAAGTCATCATATGTAGCATTCATTTGTTATACCCCTGGTGAAACTATGATACACATACATGTTAGCAGTTGTAAATTATGCCAATAATTATTACTAACAAATACAGTTCCTTTATTTTAATGCATAATGAATGGTATGAATACTGAGTCAAATTCAACTCGCAATTCAAACAAAATATGTTGCTGCCACAACAAAGAGTCCGAGTGTTTCCCCCTTGCCTGAAGTGTTCAATAGTTTGTGTATAAGGGTGAACAGGTTTGTTTTTGAGCCTGCAGACCTTTGAGTAGGGTTGGTTCTCCTTAAGTAACCGTCAAAACATAACTTTCAGACAGTGTGTTTTATGAGGTGAAAAGTCATAAAACTGTGACCCTCCTCTCCCAACACACACTCATCAACGCAGATAGGCGTCGATAAAGAATGTATAGATTCTAACTTTGCAAATACAATGATCAGATCAATATATCCAGTATTGTACAGTACATCTCTGGTCGTAGATCATATTAAACTGCGTATCCACTATAATTCACTTCTGATCTCATCACACCTGGTGATTATATAACAGTAAATCACAGCCAAGCGTAAAGTTGGTAAGCCTTTATAAACCAGCAAAGCTTCCAAGGTTCAGCGACAATAAATCACAGTTTGTGGTCGACTATCTGGACCATCAGTAGAGGACCTATAGTTAACACCTGGCCAGTCTATCTCTACACCTCACCTGCCTGGCATCTTGATATTTCTTAAGGTAGGTAATTCTTAACTCTCTGCTGGATCAGTCTTTACATAGCTGAAACAAATTGGCCTTGGCTAGAATTATATGTATCTTGTCGAGTGGAAATAAATACAGTAGCCTAATTATAAGAGCTGGTTTTATCAATAAAGGAAGTAAGTGTCCTCTTCCTCACATAATATAATCTTTGTATATCTGTATCCAATTTATTGATGCCTGACCATGATACATCTAAAATCTAGCAACTCTTCTCAATGACTACTATTTCATTCTAGGATTTATATTTCTCCTAGTTCTCTCAATTTTGGGAAAAATGGAGACAACTGAGGGGTGAATGTATGAACTAGTTAATTACTTAAGATTTACGTCTATTATATCTGAATGAAAAATTAAACTCTCGTCGGTAGCAAAATATAAATCACACCGTTGCCTGTATAGGAAATAATGAAGCTTTTAGTGTATCGAGGAAACATTGATGTCGTTTTAAGATAAACCTTGTGGGTGATGAATGGCAACAGTAAAATATACTCTGTCCAACTCTCTAACCCAAGAGTTATCTAGGTCAATAGATAGGATTGTCGCGGGGTTTCGCTGAAAATAAAGCCTGAGAATATGAGTAAGAATAATTGTCTAGATAGGGTAAATTGCCGTACTGGTACATCAGATAGGAATAGAAAATATCAGTCACAGGATTTTAATTGTACTGCTAGTAGAAATATTAAAGGTGTAACAGAAGATGGGAATTCAGTTAGAAATAAAGGTAAATCCGATACCAGTAAAATAAATTCATTGCGATTATATTATACAAACTGTAGGAGTTTATGTAACAAAATGGATGAACTTAGAGCACTTGTTAGCAACGAAAATATAGACATTATAGCACTGACTGAAACATGGATTAATACAGAATCAAGACATTTTTTAGCAGAATTCCATATACCAGGATATAGTTTGTTTAAACGCGACCGAACAAGTAGGAGGGGCGGCGGAATAGCAGTGTTTGTCAGGAGTTCTTTAAAAAGTTGTATTAAATCAGGTATTAGACTAAATACTGATAACGAAAGTGTTTGGGTTGAGGTTAGCGAAGGTAGTGAGACCATAATTATTGGAGTTATTTATAGACCACCATATATGAGTAGAAATGAAGGTACAGCTTTATGGCAGGAAGTGAAAATAGCATCAAGGTTTAGCAATGTGTGTATTATGGGGATTTTAATTTTCCGAATATTGATTGGCAGCATCAAATCGGCGACTCAGATTCAAAAGAGTTTATTGAGGCGGTACAGGATAGTTTTTTATTTCAATTCATAGACTCGCCTACTAGAGGTAATAATATCCTCGATTTAGTTCTCAGTAATAATGAACAAATGATAAATAATGTAGAGATAGGAGACCAACTAGGAAATAGTGATCATAAATCAATTTATTTTAACATACAATGGACAGGAAAGGCTAAAGAGAATACGACACTTATCCCAGATTTCAGAAAAGCCAATTATGGTGGATTAAGACGAGCCTTAAGAGTCGATCCTATGGTTAAACTATTAAGTGGACCCAGGTGCGCTAATGAACATACTCTCTCTCAGATACCTGTCTTAACTCAGGATAATTTGACAGCTACATATAATAATTTTATTTCTTCACTCCACAATGCGCAAAATAAATATATCCCCAAAAGAAAATTTAGATCAACACAGAACCAACCCAAATGGATGAATAATAGACTATTAGACCTTCCAGGAAAAAAGAGAGGAATATATCGAAAAATTAAGAAAGCCGAAATTCACCTACTTGCTTACTATCAGAATCTATCAAGAGAGGTTAAAAATGTATAAGGACAGACAAAAGAAATTATGAAATCAGGATAGCCAATGACTCAAAAAATAACCCTAAGGCTTTTTACCAGCTATATAAATCTAAAGTTAGAGATAAAATAGGCCCCCTTAAAACTTCGATAGGAGAAATGACAGAAAATGATTTAGAAATGTGCAGTACATTAAATAGTCAGTTTCTATCCGTTTTCACTAATGAAAATTTGGCACAGATTCCAGAAGTCCGTAAGGTATATAGCGATAGTATAGAAAATAGGTTAAGTACGGTTACTATAAGTAGAAATGATGTGCTTAAGGAAATTGACAGACTGAAACCTCAGAAATCGCCTGGCCCCGATGAGGTATATGCCAGAGTATTAAAAGAATGCAGAGATGAGTTAAGTTACCCATTAACATTTCTTTTTAACAATTCATTAGAAACAGGTATAGTTCCAGAAGCTTGGAAACTTGCAAATGTAGTTCCGATTTTCAAAAAAGGTGATAAATCAATAGCATCCAATTACCGTCCCATTAGTCTCACTTCAATCATAGGAAAGCTACTAGAGTCAATTATTGCTAGAAAAATGAGAAACCACTTAGAAACATTTAACTTAATCAATTCTTCTCAGCATGGATTCACTCAGGGACGTTCTTGCCTTACTAATTTGCTTAGTTTTTTCTCAGAGGTATATGAAGCAGTAGATAATGACAAGGCATACGATATTATATATTTAAATTTCAGTAAAGCTTTCGACAGAGTCCCTCATGAGAGATTGATGAGAAAGGTTGAGGCACATGGAATAGGTGGGGCGTTGTTGGGATGGATTAGGTCATGGCTAATTGGTAGGAAACAGAGAGTCAGCATAAATGGTACCAAGTCAGAGTGGGGAGCAGTCAAAAGTGGTGTCCCCCAGGGATCGGTATTAGGTCCCCTGTTGTTTCTTATATACATAAATGACCTAGATTTAGGTATAACTAGTAGGATAAGTAAATTCGCAGACGATACTAAAATGGGGAGATCAATTGATTCAGATAGCGATATAGAGTGCCTCCAAAGGGATCTAGATACCTTACATGAATGGTCAGTAAATTGGCAGATGAAGTTTAACATTGACAAATGCAAGGTATTAAAGATAGGGAAGATGCAAACAAATGTTAAATATAAACTAGCTAATTTAGAATTAGAAAATTCAGACTGCGAGAAAGATCTAGGTGTGTTTGTTAGCAATGATTTGAAGCCTAGAAAACAGTGTATAGGCGTTCGTAATAAGGCAAACAGGATTCTCGGGTTCATCTCTAGGAGTGTGAGTAACAGAACTGCTGATGTTATCTTAAAACTTTACTTGTCATTAGTGAGACCCCATATGGATTATGCTGTCCAATTTTGGTGTCCTTATTACAGAATGGACATAGATTCATTGGAGAGAGTAGAGCGTAGAATGACAAAAATGATCCATAATATTAGAAATCTTCCGTATGAAGAAAGGTTGAAGAAATTAGGTTTACATTCGTTAGAGAGACGCAGAGTTAGAGGGGATATGATAGAGGTGTTCAAGTGGGTTAGTGGGATTAACAAAGGGGACATGACAAATGTACTAAAGCTCAGTGATAGCGAAAGAACTCGTACCAATGGTTTCAAATTAGATAAATTTCGTTTCAGAAAAGATATAGGCAAATATTGGTTTGGTAACAGAGTTGTAGATGGGTGGAATGGACTACCAGTGCTATAGTGGGATCTAAAACTGTAGGGAGCTTTAAGATAAAATTGGATAAGCATATGGACGAGAAGGGTTGGGTGTGAAGGGGGATCAGCCGGGTTGGGCCAATCAGCGCTCTGCAGACCCCCATAATCCTGCGTTAATCTCTAACCGTTTTGGTAAGATGATCCTCAGGGTATTAGAGTGTTGAGCCTATAATTGGGCTTTGTAATTGATTTGGGGTTGTGTGGGACAGGGATCTGCCTTGCTTAGGCCAATCGGCTTTCTGCAGACTCCCATTTTCTTATGTTCTTATGTTCTTATGTTAACCGAATTTCCCAGGATTTCTTTCATTCTGGGAACTCTCTACCACAATCTGGAGATGCAGGAGATATGGAGATATGGAGATGATGGAGATATGGAGATGCAGGACTGAGGAGTTGCTCTCCAAGTATCAGGAAATGTTGGAGAGGATCAAGGAAAAAGGTGGAGTTCCTGTGGTAAACAGTATCCTGCCTAGAAGAGGGGTAAGGAAGGAATGGTCCTCCAGGGCTATTGGTGTAAATAGCCGGCTGGAGAAGTATTGTAAGGCAAATACTATTCCATTCCTGGATAACTGGTCCCTCTTTTATGGTAAGGATGAACTGTATGCCCAGGATGGAGTACATCTCTCTCGACTAGGAGTTTCGACCTTGGCCAGCTCACTCGACAAGATTGTTGCGGGGTTTCGTTAAAAAAACCTGGGTGTGTAAGTAAAATACTGTCTCCATATGGAGCAGGTACTTCATGTGACAAACCAGTGAGTAAAATAGAAATAATCAGTCAAGATAGTGCGGATATAGTGATGTGTAATAGTAGTATCGATAACACTACACATGTAACTGATAGTAAAGATGAGAATACTGATAGAGTAGAATTTCCGTCTAGAGCTAGTAGTTCAACAGGAAATAATAAGTTAGCTAAACACAATAGAAAATTAGTTGCAAATAAAAGTAATAGGTTGAGGGTATATTATACAAATTGTAGGAGTTTATGTAACAAAATGAACGAACTTAGAGCACTCGTTAGCACAGAAAATATAGACATAATAGCGCTAACTGAAACGTGGATTAATACAGAATCTAGGCATTTTTTAGCAGAATTTGATATTCCAGGATATAGTTTGTTTAAATATGACCGAACAAGTAGGAGGGGCGGGGGTATAGCAGTGTTTGTCAGGAGTACATTAAAAAGCTGTATTAAATCAGGTATTAGACTAAATAATGATAATGAAAGTGTTTGGGTAGAAGTTAACGAAGGTAGTGAGACCATAGTTATTGGAGTTATATATAGACCGCCTAATATGAGTAGAAATGGCGGAAAATCGTTATGGGAGGAAATTAAAATAGCATCAAGGTTTAGCAATGTGTGCATTATGGGGGATTTTAATTTTCCGAACATTGATTGGCAGCACCAAATAGGCGACTCCGATTCAGTAGAGTTTATAGAGGTAGTACAAGATAGTTTTTTATTTCAATTCATAGATACGCCGACTAGAGGTATTAATATTCTTGATTTAGTTTTCAGTAACAATGAACATATGATAAATAATGTAGAGATTGGTGACCACCTAGGAAATAGCGATCATAAATTTACACTTACACTTAGTTACACTTAGTTGTATTCCGTCCGTTAGTGACACAGTTGAGCTGGGGCTCCACTGCGACCAGGCAGCTCCCTTTCTTCCACTCTCCATTCCAGAAGTCGGTTGGAGTTGGTGCTGGGGTATCCTGGTGTTGGTGGCCGGTCCGGTATTTTGGCCAGCCACATGTCCAAGTGTTTCTTGAAGGTGTCTGGAGACACCCCGGTTATGTTCCTGAGAGGGGCTGGTATACAGTTGAAAATCTATTTATTTTAATATACAATGGACAGGGAATGCTAAAGAGAATACGACACTTATCCCAGATTTCAGAAAAGCCGATTATGGTGGGCTAAGAAGAGACTTAAGGGTGGACCCTATTGTTAAGCGATTAAGTCAGGATATGCCAGAGTTAAACTTGCCACCTACATATAACCAGTTTATTGCTTCACTCCACAATGCTCAAAATAAATATATCCCTAAAAGAAGATTTAGATCGACGCAGAACCAACCAAAATGGATGACTAATAAGCTAATAGATCTTATAGGAAAAAAGAAAGGAATATATCGAAAAATAAAGAAAGGTGAAAATCATTTACATATATACTATCAGACTCTATCAAGACAGGTCAAAAAGGAAATCAGGAAAGCAAAAAGAAATTATGAAATAAGGATAGCCAGCGACTCAAAAAATAACCCTAAAGCTTTTTACCAACTATATAAATCTAAAGTTAGAGATGAAATAGGCCCCCTAAAAACTTCAATAGGAGAAATAACAGAAAATGATTTAGAAATGTGCAGTACATTAAATAGTCAGTTTCTTTCCGTTTTCACTAATGAAAATTTGGCACAGATTCCAGAAGTCAATATGGTATATAGTGATAGTATAGAAAATATGTTAAGTACAGTTAGTATAAGTAGAAATGATGTGCTTAAGGAAATTGACAGACTGAAACCTCAAAAATCGCCTGGTCCTGACGAGGTATATGCTAGAGTATTAAAAGAATGCAGAGATGAGTTAAGTAGTCCATTAGCATTTATATTTAACAAGTCATTAGAAACAGGTTTAGTTCCAGAAGCTTGGAAGCTTGCAAATGTAGTTCCGATCTTCAAAAAAGGTGATAAATCGATAGCATCCAATTACCGTCCCATTAGTCTCACATCAATCATAGGAAAGTTTCTAGAGTCTATTATTGCTAGGAAAATTAGAAGCCACTTAGTAAAATTTAACTTAATAAATTCTTCTCAGCATGGATTCACTCAGGGACGTTCTTGCCTTACTAATTTGCTTAGCTTTTTCTCAGAGGTATATGAAGCAGTAGATAGTGACAAGTCATATGATATTATATATTTAGATTTCAGTAAAGCTTTCGACAGAGTCCCTCATGAGAGATTGATGAGAAAGGTTGAGGCACATGGAATAGGAGGGTCGTTGTTGGGATGGATTAGGTCATGGTTAATTGGTAGGAAACAGAGAGTCAGCATAAATGGTACCAAGTCAGAGTGGGGAGCAGTCAAAAGTGGTGTCCCCCAGGGATCGGTATTAGGTCCCCTGTTGTTTCTTATATACATAAATGACCTAGATTTAGGTATAACTAGTAGGATAAGTAAATTCGCAGACGATACTAAAATGGGGAGATCAATTGATTCAGATAGCGATATAGAGTGCCTCCAAAGGGATCTAGATACCTTACATGAATGGTCAGTAAATTGGCAGATGAAGTTTAACATTGACAAATGCAAGGTATTAAAGATAGGGAAGATGCAAACAAATGTTAAATATAAACTAGCTAATTTAGAATTAGAAAATTCAGACTGCGAGAAAGATCTAGGTGTGTTTGTTAGCAATGATTTGAAGCCTAGAAAACAGTGTATAAGCGTTCGTAATAAGGCAAACAGGATTCTCGGGTTCATCTCTAGGAGTGTGAGTAACAGAACTGCTGATGTTATCTTAAAACTTTACTTGTCATTAGTGAGAACCCATATGGATTATGCTGTCCAATTTTGGTGTCCTTATTACAGAATGGACATAGATTCATTGGAGAGAATTCAGCGTAGAATGACAAAAATGATCCATAATATTAGAAATTTTCCGTATGAAGAAAGGTTGAAGAAATTAGGTTTACATTCGTTAGAGAGACGCAGAGTTAGAGGGGATATGATAGAGGTGTTCAAGTGGGTTAGTGGGATTAACAAAGGGGACATGACAAATGTACTAAAGCTCAGTGATAGCGAAAGAACTCGTACCAATGGTTTCAAATTAGATAAATTTCGTTTCAGAAAAGATATAGGCAAATATTGGTTTGGTAACAGAGTTGTAGATGGGTGGAATAGGCTACCAAGTGATATAGTGGGATCAAGAACGATAGGGAGCTTTAAGAAAAAATTGGATAAGCATATGGACGAGAAGGGTTGGGTGTGAAGGGGGATCAGCCGGGTTGGGCCAACCAGCGCTCTGCAGACCCCCGTAATCCTGCGTTAATCTCTAACCGTTTTGGTAAGATGATCCTCAGGGTATTAGAGTGTTGAGCCTATAATTGGGCTTTGTAATTGGGGTTGTGTGGGACAGGGATCTGCCTTGCTTAGGCCAATCGGCTTTCTGCAGACTCCCATTTTCTTATGTTCTTATGTTATGTTAAATCTATCTTTCCCTCATCCTACGAGTTAAACTTCTTCAAGCCACGTGTGTTCAACTATTTTGACTTTAACGTACCTTGATGTTGGCATTGACACTCTTTCAAATCGGGGTGGGGAGGCGGGACACTTGTATCAGGCAGCTTATCCTTTTGTTTCCTTCGTGTGTATATTTATATATATATATATATATATATGTGTGTGTGTGTGTGTGTGTGTGTGTGTGTGTGTGTGTGTGTGTGTGTGTGTGTGTGTGTGTGTAATGTCAGCACATACAGTTGGTAAAACGGGAGTAAATATATTAATTAACAGATGCACAAAAATACAAATTATAACTACAACCATTTGTATTTTAGTTTTGCCACTACTTCAATCACTGATAATATCTGCTAACTCTCAGGTTAGCTTTAGTTCTACCGATATTATATCCTTGGCTGTTGACACTATCAGATTACTATCACTACTAATAGCAACCACCGTATTATTATCAGTAGCCTCGACTTCATTGTCTTCTATTATTGGATGAGCCTAACTACCACCACTGTCAATTATCATGTTATCAATAATTGTTAATGGTATACTTATAAAATACTTACATAGTTGTATGCCTGTTTGGTTGCTACTTAAAACATCAATATACACTGTAATTGTTTTTACTAATAATAGAGCATGACATAAATAATTGGTAATTATCTACCAAGCGTATAGTTAGTTTAATCGGTACCAACATCCTGGTCTTGTATCGTTGACTTTATCAGTTTACTATCACCATCAGTATTAACCATCACATCATTATCAAGAAACCTCCTGTTCAATACCATGTAATTACCACCGTCACTATCACGCCAGATCTTTAGACCGGTAAAGTCCAGACAGAGATTCTTTGTGGTTGATCAGGTGATAATTATATACTACTATTAAGCTATATTAATACAATATTAAGCTATATTAATACAATATTAAGCTATATTAAGACAATATTAAGCTATATTAAGACAATATTAAGCTATATTAAGACAATAAATTATGTAATATTTGTTTTGAGCATAATCTGAGAACGACAGTATATATACAGTAATTGTCAGTTATAAAGCTTGCTAAATAAAGATCATATATGGCCTAGTATGGATTATAATGGAAAGGACGGAATCAAAGATCTCCTGCGGTACAAAATGTCTTGGATATATACTTCTGAGCTGGCATTCTGGGCCAGAATCTTTCAACGTAACCAAACCATTGACATGTCATTATGTTAACCATTCACATTTACCCCCTCGATTACTACTGTCCTCTTAAGTATCCTATTCACAAATACAATTATTGGGGAAATTAATGGCAAAAGTTCTATTACCCACACATATTGGGCATAGTTGTTAGTGGTAATAGATTGGGCAATAAGTTTTAGTGGAGATATCAACGACTTGTCTACATCGTGGTGGCAAATTGTTTAGTTCGTAAGCTAGAAGAGAACAAATATAAAAAAAAAACACAGATTCAAGAGTATGCTCCCAACAGAAAAGCACCTCTACCCAACTTCGTAAATCACCTGGCTCCCCTTACATAGCGGTGAGTAGTGTTAGTATTATCCTGTGTTGTGTGTGACCAACAGGGCTCACCTGGCCATACCCTTACCTTACACATCTTATCTACACCTTCATCTATCCTCTACACACATACACCCCCCCCCCTCCACACACACACTCTTTCTATCTTTATACTTATATATCTATCTATCTGTAATATATGTACTCTCTCTCTCTCCTGTAAGAATAATAAATCCTACTCTAAAAACAAAAAATTATAATAGATTTAGTGATAGGTTTTCCAATTTTGAGGTATGACCTGCATGCTAATTACGTAAGTTAGAAAGGACCAAGTGAACAAGATGAAATTTTTTTTTTTTTTTCTACGACTTTCAAATGCTCTGTTTCAGGACTCTTGTGAATTAGTAATCAGTTAGTTTTAAGTAATAGTATATTCATAGACGATTGCATTATTCACCATGTTACCAAAAAATATTCTGATTAATTCACCAACATATCATATCACTCAACTGTTTTTGCCTATATTATGTAAAGGTAATTAAGTGTGGCTAAACTACATAGAAATTAAAAGGATGATAGAAGCAAATAAATATTAAAAGAAATAATGGGGGGATTGAAAAATATAAAATATCCCATTCATTGAACGGATACAAAATATACACAGACCTGGGATAATGTGATGATAGCAATAAAACATACAAACTTAATTACGAAGAAAGAAGGATCATAAAAATCAGAAAGCCTTGGAAATTGGTGAGGATAGTTAACAGGGTAGAAGTATAGGGGATATTTTGTACATACTTATTATGTATTTATTTATCTATATACTTATTTAATTGTTTCCTCCCTAAGCCTCGATCAAGCTTAAGAAAGTACCCCTAAGACTCCCATTCGAATATACATTTGTGCATTTTTTCGGTAGAAAAATTGTCCAGCCTTCAGCCGAAGTTCGGGCTCAACTGCAGGCTCGCTATCGTTCGCCAGTGGACACCTAAATGGCACGAAAGGTTAGATAACCGCAGAATAATCGGGCGAATGTCTTAAAGTTTCAGGCTTAATAGGGCTAAGCATGAGAGAGGAAGGGGTCCAGACCCCCCCCCCCCCCCCCCCCCCCCAAGTGACCATATGGAGCGAAGACCGTGACATTCTCAGGGTATCATCAGGACTCCATTACCTGTTGGAGTTAATGGATGGTTTCATAGGAACCGTATGTTATATAATATATATATATATATATATATATATATATATATATATATATATATATATATATATATATATATATATATATATATAAATACTGTATATAGTATTTTCTTTTCTGAAGTATTATACCGTACCATGGTTGTAAAAAGGCATTGGTTAAATAACTCTTACTACAGATAGTGTTCTCTGTGTTTATCCTGTGTTCCTACGGTAACACAAAGCCGTACACAAAAACAGACTGCCAAGTGGATGTGTCGAGACAGAGACAAAACCGTAAACAAACCCAGACAAGCGAGTACACACCCATTAGCATATCTAGTTTCTCGTACACACTTCTCATGACAAATACTCCCTATCTCATACACACCCCACAACACAACGACACACAACTTAAAGCAACGCAAACGACACACACACACGCTCACTCTCTCTCTCGTGTGTGATCCATCCACTTCTATCCTTCGTAACAATCGTCACCTCCTTCCCCCTACCATTATGACTGTCACACCTCACTGCCACTTCTCCCCATCACCCACGACAGTATGTTTCCTCCCAATCATATAGGGAGGACCTCACCGTGGGTCGGCCTACTAAGCTCTCCTCCCCATCACCCACCACCGTATGTTTCCTCCCCACCATATAGGGAGGACCTCACCGTGGGTCGGCCTACTAAGCTCTCCTCCCCATCACCCACCACCGTATGTTTCCTCCCCACCATATAGGGAGGACCTCACCGTGGGTCGGCCTACTAAGCTCTCCTCCCCATCACCCACCACCGTATGTTTCCTCCCCACCATATAGGGAGGACCTCACCGTGGGTCGGCCTACTAAGCAACCCTCACCAACAACTCCTACTTCACAGGTTAACATCAGCTAAGGTGAGAGGGCCCAGGAGTTTATGAAGTATAAACTATGTTCCTCTCTGCATATTTTTTACCAAGAGTAACATATACACATGCAGACCACTGCATACACAGTAAAACATATATATTGTGTAGTATACGGCGATAATATAGAAATGTTTTATGGCGAAGAAAAAAATATGAAAGCAACACAGACCAAATTGTAGAAATATTAGCTTGATTACTCTGTAATTTTTTAGTTATGACAAGAGATCGATCGGGATTTCTGGACTATATACAATGAACAGAATATAGTCATTATTTCAACATGACCAACCCCTCCTCCTCCTCCTCCTCCTCAAGAATATCAACCTTCCCTTCATATATTCTTAAGTTGAGCTTCACAAACCAACATAATTCAGCAGTGGGAGGACGGATGATTCATTGTCAGGGTGCAAGTTCATCGTGCCAGCGAAGGTGTGATCTTTTCTACATGTTTTTAAATTTGAAGTAAAATATTATTCTATAGAGAGGGTGTGATCTTTCATACATGTTTATACAGCCGGAGTAAAATAGTATTATATATACCGTGTAGTATATGCCTTTCATTATATTCTATTATATATTGTATAATATACTTGAAATGAAATCACCCGGTCCGCCGTTACCTCATCGTATATTTTCATTAAGGTGAAGACGGACTATCTTTTGTTGTGACCATATTTTTCTCAAGATAATAACAAAAGACCAAACAGGGAGGATGAGAAGCTATGTGGATGTATATCAATTTGTCTTTTTAATAGTCATTAGACAAATAACTGATCAGTAATTGGCAGATGAATATTGATAAATGCAAGGTATTTAAGATAGGAAAGTTAAAACCTATGTTAAATATAAACTAGCTAACACGGAATTAGGAAACTCAGGCTGTAAAAAGGATCTACAGTATAGTATGTTTGTTACCAATGATCTGCAGCGTAGAGAAAATGTAAAAGTGTTCGTAATAAGGCAAACAAGGTCCTTGGATTCATCTCTAGGAGAGTGAGTAACATAACTGCTGATGTTATCTTGAAACTTTACTTGTCATAGGCGAGACCGCATATGGATCATGCTGTTCAGTGTTGGTGTTCCTAACTTCCTACTATAGAAAAAATATAGACTCTCTAGAAGCAATTCAACATAGAATGAAAAATCTACTCCATAGTATTAAAATAATATACCATATGAGGAGACTAAAAAATCCCAGGGGGTAAGGGGGCCTTTATCTAATGGTGGAGGAAAAAAAGAATATGCCTCACGCATCCTACTGCGTGTCGTACAAGGCGACTAATAGGGGGGATGGCGATAGATTTGTGGACCAACAGCCATTACTAGACAATAAAGTCTTTATCTTAGCACTGTCTTGGTATGGCACTGCCGAGGCTGGTGGGGTGCGGATAGGTGCCACAGGGGACTGAGTCTTACCTGGGCGCCGTTTGGCACCACACCTGTGTCGGCAACAGTGTTTGCATGTTGGAGCAGTGTTGGGGCAGGACTTTATTGTTCTATAGTCCAATTGCCTAATATACAGTAGAGTCTTGTTATGGTGCTGTCTTTTTGTAGCACTGTTAAGGCTGGTGTGGTTGCAGATGCTGCAGGTGCAAGTGCTGCAGGGGGACTCTGTTGAGTCTTGCTGAGGCACGGTTAGCACTATACCAACATCAGCCACTGTGATGACTTGGTGGGGCAGTGATGTGGCAGGACTTTATTGTACTACAGTACACTCCAACTACTGAAAGGCAACCCCGTCTGAGCCGTTACAATGCATGTAATGGAAAAATGACGTTAAACCAATGTATGTATGTATGTATGTATTCCATTCATTCGAAAGCCGAAGATGTAAATAAATGATAAAGATCTATAAGTGGATGAAGGGTATCAACAAAATTAACATAGCAAAGTAATAAAACAGGAAGATTGCGAAATAACCCGTACAAAGGTCTTCAAACTAGATAATATCTGCTTTAAACAATATTGATAAGTATTGGTTTGAAAATTGGGTTGTAGATATGTGGAATAATATTTCCTTATGCTTTGATCAGCTGAACAACAGTGTAAGGTTTCAACAGCAATGTTCATACTCCAGTGAATGACATGGGTTGGATGTGTTTCTATATAAATGAAAGAAGGAACGAAAGTTAATGGAAACAACATCGATGCACCTGACGACATTCATATTACATGATAATTTTATAATTCGGTCTGTGAGATGTTAAGACTGCACTGACTGTCAAAATTAATATAATAGCCCCATGTGGAGTGGAAGGCACTTTTGCAGGTGTCCGTGTTCTTATGTCTCTCTGAACAAGCGAGCTCTGGAGGCCAACTCAGGTGTTGTGTTATATGAGGCAAATGACACAAAGTTGAAACGAGGAAGACATTTACAAAGTGATGGTATTTCCTGTCAGTGTTCTGAGATGTTACAACATAATTACATAACCAAACTTCATGTGATAGATGTAAGTGTAAATGTTAACCGTAATGAAGCTAAACTAATTGCCGAAACGTGAATAGAGTCTTGTATGTTATGTACGGTAATTATTATACATATATTGTAAAAACAACGTGCATGTATTTCACTACTTACATGCATGATTCCATTAATATTGGTACAGTTGTGGTCACAAATTTCTAAACAATATTTGATTGGACAAATTATGTATTTTAACAGAATGATGAGCCACAGACATCATACTATAGATTTTCACTAACCATTGTTCAAATGCTCACGATCTTGTTTTCATCACGATGAGGTGTTCACTTATTCCTGACAGTAACTTTACATGTGATTAATATACGAACGATGCGTTGATCCTAAACAACGGATGTGCGTGTGGGTTTACATATCAGTGAAAGAAGGAGCCAAAGGTAATGGAAGCGATATATATGTACCTAACGACATACATATTACATGAACATTATATAACTCGGTCTGCAAGATGTTAAATATTGAGACTGTACTGACCTGCAAAATTGATATAATAGTTGAATGCGTCAGTGAAAAGAATCATGCGTATACTGTCAATGTGTTACCATACTGTCCACTTATTAACTGTACGAGCAGCCTCGTTGGGATTAGATTGTCTGTTGCTTTTCTCCTTCCTTTTATATATTTCTCTATATATCTAATATTACCCTTAGCTTTTGGTGTGCGTTTAATTTCAAATGCAAATGATCTTGCCAGTCCCGGAGTTAGAGACTTTAAATCCTTAACCCATTCAGTACCAGGGACATCTTTTGTTTTCATATTCTGGCAATGATTTGATTATTTTACTCAGCTTAGAAATAAAAGGACCTCTAGTAATAATAAGGCTTCAAACTATCTCAACCCACCCCTTTAACTACCACAGATCCTTCCTAAGCTGCATAATATAGTATAATTATAGCTAGAACAAAATATATAACACGTCGCTGGTACTGAAAGGGTTAAAGCGATCGTAACTTCCTATTGTTGCCACTAATTGGCAGCAACAGGCATGGACACATCAAAACTTCTCATATTGATGATGGTATGTTGCTAAGTAGCGAAGGGTATCTATACTGAGCCAAGATAATGAGTTAATGATCACGTGTGTGTGTGTGTGTGTGTGTGTATGTGTGTGTGTGTGTGTGTGTGTGTGTGTGTGTGTGTGTGTGTGTGTGTGTGTGTGTGTGTGTGTTTGTGTGTGTGTGTGTGTGTTTATATAATACTAAAAGATTATCGAACTCTGAGGAAAACCCGTCGTTAAAATGGTGTGCCAGCGCCTCAATAGTTCAGACCAGTTGACACCCAAGACGCTGTTTATGAATATCAAGGTTTGTTTACATGATAGCCAAGATAGTGAGGGAAATTGCCGGGTTGGGTGAAGAACATGGCGGCTGCTCGGAGATACCACATCATTTTGAGTATAAAATGTTTAAGGGGAGATGGGCTGGGTTTCTGGTCCCCCTTCTTCGTAATTTTTAGCCCCAATTGTTTTGAGATTTTATGACGTTCGGCCCATTAGTTTGTCGATTTTAATACCTTCGTCCCATTTCTATATCAATATCAAGATCTTTCCTGCGATTTAGGTGTCGATTTTATCCTGGCGAGCGATAGCCTGCCTGTAATTTTAAGAGAAACCGGCCCTCGGCCGGGAAATATATTTATCGAAAAATGTACAAATTTATCTTGAAAGGGGGTCTAGGGAGTGATTTTTTAAGATTGGTGAGGGTCTAGCGAGGAAATTTAAAAATATATGAATATATTTATATTTCGACCCACAAAAATAACATCTGTCCCCTTAACATGACAAAATAAACGCCAGTGTTGAAAGGTGTGTGTGAAACATTGCACAGGTAAAATAAAATACAAATTGAATATTGGTTATATATCGCTGTGTTTATCTTAAGGCTCAGGTTAAGATGACACAGACTGATAACCTAACATAGTGTATATAAGAATGCCAGTAACCAACGATTGTCTACTATCATGCTATCTGACTCATAAATCCTACCTTAGTAAAAAACATGTTCTTCTATCTATCTATCTATTGCCTGACGCCGTGATCCCCGAAGGGGTGGCCACGAACGAACCGCCCCCATGCACCTCTGTCCCCAGTCAGTCGACGCCCCTCCCCCCAACCAGCACCGCCTTCGTTCATGTAGTTCCTCACTCCATCCTTCCACCTCATATTCGGTCTACCTCTCCCCCTCTGTCCCTCCACCTCGCTCTCGTACACCCTCTTAGTCATTCTCTCGCTTTACAAAACATGTTCTTGAATTCATATTAAAGGTAAATGTGATAGTTCTTGTTATTTAAAAACAAATATGACTGTTGTGGTCAAACGTAACAAAGTATGTATGTATGTAGACACAAAGGCTAAACAAATTAACGTATGACTCATAAACAGCAAGCACAGTTCAACAAAGCTTACATCACAATTGCACTTTAGAAATATCAACAATATTATGCCATAAACTGAACATCAACATTGCAGAAAAAATATTTATGTGCACAATTAATCACCAGTGTGTAATACTGACAATCATAAATATTGAAACTCAAATGTGTTTACTGATTATCATGAGGGGAGGTGTGGTGGAGTGAGCATGCCACTGGACTGGTAATCCACTGATCCCGGTTTCGAATCCCGATGTATCAATGGGAAGATATTATTGGGATGGAATTTGTGCTGTACCTAGTACCGTATCACTGCATTACCACAAAGCCCACCGAAACGCCCAAAAAAATACCCTCATTGTTCCCTGATTATATAGCATTGTATGAATATACCCATATTCAAAATATGCTACAGGAGGGCAATGCCTAGTGAGTTCATTGCTCAATAGGTGGCGTTCTGAGAGTGAGGATCCGAGTCTAGGAGGTGAGACATTGAAGCACTGGAGCGAAGCAGCTTCAGAGATGTGGCTGCTTCGAGCCGTGGATGGGCAACCGTGCATCTTGCGAAGGCAAGATATCGGGGGCTGGTTGTATCCCAAAGTACTTCACATGTCTCACTCCATAGATTGGAACGAGACCTCACAGGGTTTGCTGTTCAATGTACGGTTGAACATTGAATTACAGTAGATATACTTCAAATGAGGTGTCTCAAATAAAGTCAATGCTTTTCAAATAAAGTCAATGCTTAGCTTTTCAAATATAATATCTGCTTAGATCATAACCCTGGTCTTAGGCACACACACAAACACATTATAATTGTCTTGAATTTCGTCACTATTCTCCTTCCGCACGATTGATTTAACCATTTATTATTACCCTAACCATTTAGGAAAGTACATTTATTGTTTTTATATAAGCTTCTCGCTCATGTTTAGCCCCATTAGTTTTGAGGTTTTAAGACATTTGTCCCAATAGTTTGAGGATTTTAAGTCTTTAAGACTTTCGCACCATTTTGCTATCAATATTGAAACCTTTCGTGCCAATTATGTGTATTTCTTTACTAGCAAGTGATAACGAGCCGGAAAAAAAATAAAATAAAAATAAGGAGGATTTTATATATATATATATATATATATATATACTGTACCGGTATATATATATATATATTGTTCGATGAGATTTCGGGAGCAATCTAAAAAAAATCCCCTTAACTTCCATCCCTTTCATTATCTCCTGGTTTTCCGAGGTATAAAATATCGTCATTGTTCTGCTTTATCTGCCTCTTCCTTCACCCAAACCCACCTCACTGGCTCACGTCCGGGACAACTCAAGGAATATATATGTCTCACCTCAGAATCCAGTTTATCGTTATTCATACAAAAGAAAGGAGAGCACATGGGTCGAATTGTGAGAGAGAGAGAGAGAGAGAGAGAGAGAGAGAGAGAGAGAGAGAGAGAGAGAGAGAGAGAGAGAGAGAGAGAGAGAGAGAGAGAGAGAGAGAGAGAGAGAGAGAGAGAGAGAGAGAGATAGAGAGAGAGAGAGAGAGAGAGTGAGAGAGAGAGAGAGAGAGAGAGAGAGAGAGAGAGAGAGAGAGAGAGAGACCATATTCTGATGATAGTGTTTCTGGCACATATATTGAGGACACTATCCATTCCTCATCCACTATTTTTATTCACGATAACGATTTTTCCAGCAGTTGTCCTCGTATAATATGGTGTACAGGAATTTTGAAAACCTCTGATGACACAAAATATTTGCAAGTCCAGAGTTATAAGTATCGAAAGGCATAATTTGACTTTACTGACGATATATAATAGTAGAGTACATGTGAACGCCAGGGATGAGGGAACTGTCACCTATGTTTAGAATGGATAGATCAGTGTGTGTGTGTGTGGGAGGAGGGGAAGGGGGGGTAATATTTACAAATAGTTACAAAGAGTAGTTAGTATCTAAAACACCTTGCAGTCAACTCCACAAATATTCAAGATAAAAGAAAGATCGGTTGCATTGACCCTCATTGTAGAGTGGGCAGCAAACTGGATAATTGTTTCTTTAAGTTGTTCCTTTGAAGGACCATTTATATGATGGAAGCTTGCTCCAAGTTGAATAATTCTTATATGCATCTAATTTCCGACATATGTTAGTCTTAATCCTATAACTTTCAGACAGAGGTTCGCGTTGTATTAATATGGAAGCTAAACATCATAGCCCTTTGGGATAACGCGTTTCGAATTGTTCATTCTGGCTATTAGTAGACGACTGTATACAGGGTAGGAATGATCTGTGGGAATTATAAGGGTAAAGACTATTGTAATTCATCTTTGGACTTCCATGTATGCCTTTCCTAATCTAAACAAAGTCGTCTAATGATAACCAAAATCAACTGTCGTAATACGCCATATTCCTCATTGTGAAACGCATTTAGTAATATAATTATTTCAATGAGTCAGTCACTAATGTTACCCTTTAAACGAAAAGAGACCGATAATTCTGAGCCGGTCCTCGCAGCTCAGTCTCTAAGTTTATGGGATAATCTTTGTGTCTCCTTTTTGTAGGTTTGTTAAGGGCAGGTTTTGATTTGTATACGTGTTTTATTTTTCATTGTTAATATCTTATTTTATAGTTTGTTCCCTAGACCTCCATCAAACTTTAAAAAAAAACAAGACTCTCCTGCTAGATAAAATTGTAAATTTGTCGATAGAAAGATATCAGCGAATAACATCGAGTAACATACATACCAACCCAAAATGTAGAGGAATACTGAGTATGAGGCCTAGATATCGAATATATTAAGGTAGACAGAATAACATTATAAACAAAATAGTCACAAATAGACAAACAATACGGAATTGAATTGGTCTACAAACAACAGAGAACAGAGGATGAACATAAGCAACTTACTATACCTACGACAGTCAGGAAAATTACGTAGCATACAAGCATTGTATATTCAACGTGCATCCAGACATTTTGACTCGAACGCACCTTGAATTTGGCTCTCTTTATTTATTTATTTATTGTATTGTTTGTTTTCTTATTGGGGGGCATTTGTTTCAGACAGGCATTTTTTTTGTTTTATGTTGTTTTTGTGTTTTCCCTGTTCTTGCTCTGTCTTGAGTCGGCTACCCCCAAAATGGGGATTGGGCCTGAGCATATAGATAGATAGAATAGGTTTGCCTATGCACATAAGCCAAAATAGAAAAATATATAAAATACAAAATTATATACCGGTACTGTGTGTATATATATATATATATATATATATATATATATATATATATATAGACAATAAATATAATAAGGTAAACTCGTGACCTGCCAGATATATAGAGACCAACCCTGTACCAAACCCTGCAGTCAGCCTAGTATTTATGGCCGCCCCAGACCCACAATGATATGACCACTATTTACATTATTCATGTCTTGAGGGGGATCATAGCGGGATTGATGTCATAAAGTTATAGGGCAGAATTTAAGGGGATATGGGCCTTTTTCTGGGCCCCTTTCTTTCTCATAATCATCCCCATTAGCTTTGAGATTTTTAGACGTTTGCCCCATTAGTTTGTCGATTTTAAAACCTTTCACCCCATGTTGTTGTCAATATTAAGATCTGTCGTGCCCTTTAGGTGTCGATTTTTTTCCTGGTGAGGAATAGCGAACCTGTAATTGTGAAGAAACCGGCCTTCGGCCGTAAATTTTGTCTACCGAAAAATGTACAAATTAATCTCGAAGGGGGATCTAATGAATATTTTCTTTAAAGTTAGGTGGATGTCTAGGGAGGAAATAAAAAAATAAATAAATGAATATATAAATATATAAACCCACAAAATAACCACTGTCCCCTATATATCGAAGGTAACTAGCAGTTTATTGGTCCTAGCCTGAATATTAAGTAATGTATACTATTGGTCTTAAGGGGAGATGAGGCGTTTTCTCCCTCGTGTTTAGCCCCATTAGTTTTGACATTTTAAGACGTTCGGCCTATTAGTTTGGCGATTTTAACACCTTTAGCTCCATTTCCTTGTCAATTGAGTGCCCTATCGTGCCATTTAGGTGTCGATTTTTTCCTGGCGAGCGATAGCGAGCCTGTAATTATAAGAGGAACCGGCCTCTGGCCGGGACATTTGTCTACTGAAAAATGAAAAAAATTATCTTAAGGGGGGTCTAGGGGTTGTTTTTCTAAGTTTGAGGGAGCTCTAGCGAGGAAACTAAACAATTTATGAATATATGAATTAATATACCAAAAAAAAAAAAAAAAAAAAAGCCACTAGCCCCTTAAATAATGTTGTTAACATCTATAGTGAAGCTCTAGGTATTCATGGTTGAACCGCCGTTTAGTCCATGCATTATTGGTAAGCCAGAAATCATGACCTAGAAATCATGACCCCCCCCCCCCCCAGGAAATCATGGGCTAGAAATTTCCACACCTATTCCCTGTCTGACTCTTCCCAAATGGTAGAAATATTAGCTCGATTACCCTAGTCGTTCTCTAGTTATGGGAGTTAGTGTTTGGTATTTATGGCCTACCTATTGTGAACACGGAATATTGTATGCATTATTTATGTCTGGGGGGATCAGAGCTATAAGATGGAATTTAATATTGAAGGGAACTAGCAATGTATTGGTCCCAGCCTTACGAGGTGGGGGTGGGGCAGGGGGGGGGGGTAGTATGCTCCATAAATCTCTGTCAAGCATATATATTAAACAACAAAAAACTCTTTCGAATTGTTATTCGTACATTTATCGGTAAAAAAGGTCTCCTGGCCAAAGGCCAGTTCTTCCTAAATCACAATGTAAAACGTAATCTGCGCATATTAGTCAAATAATTGTATTGACTTGTTTCCCTTCGATACCGATTTAAATGAGTGCGTCGCCATTTATGCTCTTGACTGTGCAGCAACAAAACTCAACTATTGGGTGTATAACTGTATATTCCTCAAAGGGTATCGTTCTACAGACCTATTATAATTATGTTCATAATTGAAGTATGTAGAAAGAGAGGTGTATACAAACCACTGATGACAAATATTTCTTTAAGGCAAACTATTAATATTGAAGTATGTAGAAAGAGAGGTGTATACAAACCACTGATGACAAATATTTCTTTAAGGCAAACTATTAATATTGAAGTATGTAGAAAGAGAGGTGTATACAAACCACTGATGACAAATATTTCTTTAAGGCAAACTATTAATATTGCCCTTTGAAATATCGACATTCACAGCTAAAATAATGCTATAATCTAGATACTTAATTTCACCTCCAACACCAAACACCTCCCAATGAAATTCCTGAAAGCATGTGATCCTCCCGGGATTCGAACCTGTGTTACCACATACAGATCTTAAACATTCTAACCATTACACCATCAAGACAGTTACAGGTTAAGTACATGCCTACGATTTTATATCTAGTTATCTAATACTGGATATCAATCTATTCATGTACTCAATATATAATATGTTCAACTAAAATATGTCGTATCATCATTGGCGCCTCTGTTCCTCTTACTCAACGCACTATAAATGTAAATATAATAATTATTTATGTTTATATCACTATTTCACTCTCTATATAGCTAACTACAGATCTATTTATCAATCTATCTATCAAATTCCATCCTCTTTCTTTGTGTATATAAATAATGTTTATGACAATCTTACATGACACTGATCAAATCTGATTATAAAAGTATTATATTTCCGTTTGTATTTATCAAGGGATATGCAATTTAAACTCATTATAATATACTATTTTGTTTTTCAAATAACGATAGACAAAATATAACTTACTAATCATAAACAAAACTAATGCACACACACTTCATTTACGAAGAATACATTGTTGGCGTAAAATTCTGGTTTGTTTTGTTTTCTAAATAAATCTTATTTATGTAAATTATTTAACACTGTCGTGTTGGGACTGGGTTCAATATACGGTCATGATCAAGTCACACACACACACGCGCGCACGCACACACACACATCAACCCTCACATTTTAGCAAAACTATGTGATCATAAATCAAGTTTAAATATTTATATAATTATCTAGGACTGACTAAACATTAAAATTTGCATTTGTTATTATTGACTGAATAAAATTGTGATACTCTATTCTAAAGTTCCAAATATTTTAGGGAGGATCAGGGTTCACATAAAGTCGTACATCACAGCATATATTTCGAACACAGTGAGTTACAAGGTGGAAATCTAAAAGCCGTGAAGCTCTTTTTCCCAACATACATCAATGTATTCTGACTCGTTTATCTTTGGTTATAAATCACATTCTAGCTCATGTTTCCTATCTGTAAAGCAAAGCCAAGTGTCAAGTTAGTAAGCCTTCATAAATCAGACACTCCTCCAAGGTTGAGTGACAATAAACCCCAGTTTGTGGTGTACTATCTGGACCATCACTAGAGTACCTATAGTTAACACCTGGCCAGTCTACCTCTACACCTTACCTATCTTTAACCTTTTACCGGTCTTTCTTGAACTTCACAGAAAGAAAATGCAAAATACAAGATGCATGACTCACTACGAGGAATTTTCAAAACAAATGTTCATAGTTAAGCTGTATCAAATAGTAATTAAGAGATCATTGACCTGTTTGATTTGTTTAATATTGTATACTGTTATGTCACTGGAGGTCGAACCTGGAAAATTCATTATCCAGTATATGTTATTCATTATCCAGTATATGCTCCCAAACATGGAGTAGAATCTGGTTTGTGTTATTGATGATCGTATCTCTTTTGGGAGAGAAAAGTAGAGGACATACATAAATGAATAGATGTTCACACCAGGGGTTCACACGACAAAGTAGCCAGATCAGCAATAAGTCAAATAATGTCGTCAACAGTTGATCAGAACAAAAATCTATAATGCGTGGGCTATTGCAAATGTGACAAGCATCTGCCAAGGGTTAGCCATCGTGGACTAAGGGAGAATCGGGGAAACATGATGTATGTGATATTGATGCCAGATAGACGTAGAGGGTGATAAATAGCTGGTGGATACAACACTACAGATTGTGATGAATTGCGCCTTGCTTGCACCGCACACGACTAATGTTATATATTATATATTTACAAATAATAGGATATATGCTACAACTTTGAAATATTGCAGGACTGATCTTAACTGTTAAGAACTAAAGCACAAAAAGTTAAAACTTCGCCAGTGACCCCATATGATTTTCTCCATAAACATTTCGATCCTTTACTGCACAGAATCTCGGCTAAACCAATCAATAAAACACTAGATAATTGGCTAAAACTACCACGAAAAAATAAATGAACATCAACACCAGAAGAATATCAACTTTCCACGTCCATGCAGCACCTAAACTGAATCAGGGCTATGTTGACAGTAACTTTAAAAGGTGTGAAAATAAGGTAGTCCAACGATTTACTGTGCTACGGGCCAAGACCAATAATACTAGTATTATTGGTCTTGCTACTGGCTTCTACTACCCCGGATAGATACCCACCCGATGAACAGAGAGCAGGAGGAGACGGAAGAAGAAGAGTAACGAGGAAGAGAAAAGGAAAACAAAATAGGAACACTAGCTGGTCCGACGTCTTGTGGGTTACTATATTGTGTTCAATTATTACATAGGATTGTACATGCTTTTGCCATTTTCGAGCAATGTATTTTAGTTAGTCCCTTATGCTAAGAAAGACGCCTTCCCAGGCTTCCTTCAACCTAAAGAATGTCGACCCAAACCCCGTTCTTGCCAAATTTGTAAATTTAAAATATATAATAATGTTCCGGATGAATGCTACTTTCTTCAAGTTACGGGCTCGCTATTGCTCGCTCAGTGAAGAAAAAAATCGATACCTGAATGGGGTGAGGTGTCTTAATATTGCTAAACCGTCCGGCTGGCTCAGTTGATAGCGTGCCTGATTCCCACCTTGAAGGTCTCGTGTTCAATCCCCGCTCAGATTGAAAAGTTTTTCTGGGATACAGCCGGCGGTTACCATCTCCCCATGAGCAAGGGGGATGGGTAATGGTCTCTGGTAGACTAAAGAAAGCCAAGCGCTTGCGAATCCTCGAAGGAGGAGAGACGGGCGCTATATAAGTAACCAGAAGATTATTATTATTATTATTATTAAACTATTTGGGTTAAATGTCTTTAAATTTCCAAACTTATAGCGCGAAACAGGAGAGTTCCAAAACAATCCCACCCTGACCAAATAAGGTTAATCGCCGTGGGGTTTCAGTGAGGATGAGGGGCTGAGGGAGTAACCATAGGGGGGTGAAGACCGTGTAATTCTCAGGTATTCATCTAGACTCCTTTACCTGCCACAGCTAATTACCTCAGTGGGCTCGGATCACTTCTCGCTCATTTCACACTATTAAAGAAAAAAACACAAGCTGCACAAATACTTCATATATAATTATACAGTATATGTATGTTATATTATATTTTGTTTTCTTTTTCATAAATTCGTGAAGACATATTCAATAATTTGACGGTTGTCCTTTAAAATAAACAGTCATATTAGACTACAAACAATTGCTTCAACAAATGTAATAATTTAGTAATCATGATGGAAGTCAAAAATATGTAATAATATATTTATCACCATTTTGTGATACAGTAACTATAATTAGAAGCACATTAACTCGTGTGACACCGTATTTATGTTATTGAAAATATACTTAGACAATAAATGCGGCACATTATCATTGCTTAGTATGTACAGTCACTTAAATAAATTGTGGAGCCCTATGTTTTCTTAATGCAATTATAAGCATGTGGATTGATTTGTGGGTGGAACTCGCTATTCAATAAATAGTGTAGCCTACATAGTTTTGTAGTCTTGATTTGTGGGTGGAACTCGCTATTCAATAAATAGTGTAGCCTACATAGTTTTGTAGTCTATAAATATAAAATTATATTCTTAAATTTGTTTCCAGAGATATACTTCCATAATTATAAATAAGTGAGGTCCAGGAAATATTATGAGTGACAGTACACTTATGCACCTTCCCTCTCTGGCCACCCCCTCCCACCTCTCCCTCTCTGGCCACCCCCTCCCACCACTCCCTCTCTGGCCACCCCCTCCCACCTCTCCCTCTCTGGCCACCCCCTCCCTTCTCTCCCTCTCTGGCCACCCCCTCCCACCTCTCCCTCCACCACTGACCTTTCAACCTCACTATACCAACCAGCCTTTTACTGTATATTATAATGATAGTCATTCAAACTTTATTTTCTTATTTAAACCTCAATATTCATTAATGTATATATCTTTATTTATTGTTGTCATATGTTGCCACAATGCATATTCGTTGATAATGCCTCGTAGTGTAGACTTAATAAGAACTGAATATTAGAGTATGCTAGATAATATTGCAATATACAATATACCATTTTGCTTATTATATTTGAATAGATAATAGCAGATTCTACAACATAATTCAACTACAACTATTCCAAAAATGTAATGGCACACGAAATATCGAAAAAACAACAACAGACAATAGCCATGATACACAGACACTTATACACGCTACACCTAACATTATACAACCATGCGGAACCAACCTCTCCTCCGACCTCCCCCCCCCCCCCACAACCACAGGTGAGAATGGTCAGACACCCGAACACTTGATGACTTACAGCCAGATATGTCACACTTTTTCCAACCACAGTATATACAGCATAGAGAAAGTTAAGTATTTTTAAGAAATAATACATAAGGCGACGAATGTTTGTGATGGAAATGTGACATTAAAAAAAATAAAAATAAAAATAAATGTACCGGTAACTCATAATTTGTTTATAAAAATGTACCATTACACATACACGCACACACAAATAAGCACATACCTTAGAAACAACGTTCTATAGACCCTGACAACCAAATAAGTATTGATTCCATATCCACGTAAATTCTACAAGTAAGTACCTCCCCCCCCCCCTTCTCTCTCTCTCTCTCTCTCTCTCTCTCTCTCTCTCTCTCTCTCTCTCTCTCTCTCTCGTCCTCTCTCTCCTCTCTCCGTTCTCTCTCTCTCTCTCTCTCTCTCTCTCTCTCTTCTCTTCCCTTCTCTCTCTCTCTCCTCTCTCCTCTCTCTCTCTCTCTCCTCTCTCTCTCTCTCTCTCTCTCTCTCTCCTCTCTCTCTCTCTCTCTCTCCTCTCTCTCTCTCTCTCTCTCTCACTCTCTCTCTCTCTCTCTCCTATCTCTCTCTCTCGCTCTCTCTCTCTCCATCTCTCTCTCTCTCCTCTCTCTCTCTCTCCTCTCTCTCTCTCTCGCTCTCCTCTCTCTCTCTCTCTCCTCTCTCTCTCTCTCTCTCTCCTCTCTCTAGCTCCTCTCCTCTCTCTCTCTCTCTCTCTCTCTCTCTCTCTCTCTCTCTCTCTCTCTCTCTCTCTCTCTCTCTCTCTCTCTCTTTCTCTCTCTCTCTCTCTCACACACAAGTTACCCATCAGAATCTATATCACAGCTATAAATCTTGCTAGGGTTGTGTGACCGTGAAAGAGCCGAGCCAAGGGTGGTGGGAAGGTCGGAAGGCAGGGAGGGGGGAAGGTAGGTAAGGGCCGAGGTTTATTGATATCTATGGACCTTGGTAGGGGCAAGACACCAGAGACACAAAGAGGGTTAAGGGGAGATGGTTGTTTTTTCTGGTCCCCCTTTTCCCGCATGTTTAGCCCCATTAGTGTTTGTTTTAGATTTGCTGACGTTCGGCTCGTTAATTTGGCGATTTTAAGACGTTGCGCCCCATTGTTGTGTCAATATTAAGACTGTGTCATATAGGTGTCGATTTTTTCATGGCAGGCGATAGCGAGCCTATAATTTTAGGAGGAACTGGCCTACGGCCGGGAAAATTTTCTACCGAAAAATGTACAAATATATCTTTAAGGGGGGTCTAGGGGGTGATATTTTAAGCTTCATGGGGTCTAGGGAGGAAACTGAAAAACAAACAAAAATAATAAGATAAATATATAGGCATACGGCCATCCCCCTTAACCAGGGAGAGTTAGTAGGACGCCAGTAGGAATGGGGACACAAAGGGAGATGATTGTGGAATGGAGTGAGAGAGGCAGGGGAGCAGGAGGAAGCATTTAATACATTTTAAAGTAGATAAAATACGTTTCATTATCGGTTAATGGTGAAGATAAAAAATTGAAAATAAAATAATGTACAGAGGTGAGGCAAAGAACATTAAATAATTTTGTTATAACAAAAAACGATAAAAGGGTTGACTAACACGAAGACTATTATATGTAATGAGATATGTGTGCATTACTTAACCCCTTCTGCACCGGTGACTTTTTATTATTTTTGTTTACTCTATAGATATATTTAGACGGTTTTGTGCAGTTTAAGAAGGATTAGTGATAGTAAAAGGGGCTAGGAATCCTCCTCTCCTAGTATAGTTCTCCTACTCGACGAGAGAGAAACGGGCGAGGGAACGCGAAAGTGGTCCCGGACTCTTAGAATAGGAACTTTAAATGTTGTTTCAGTTCGGACTCTGTTTAGTGTAGGCCACCCCCAGTAATGAGATATGTGCCTGAGTATATTCAGTACATACACACAGAGTTAGCGAGATAGTACGAAGCCTATTAATTGCTGGAGGACCTTCTTAAGCTTAATTAAACCGTCTAATAGTATCCATATTATAGTTAAAGGACGGCACCGGTACTAAACGAGTTAAATGCAGTAGTGGATAAGGAACCAAGCTGTAGTGATAGCCAGAGACCCGTGCCAGGTTATCATAATCTGGCTGTGCTATAATATGGTCTCGACGCGTGTTTTGGAGTTTGATAGAAGATTCAAAATGTTCTGATATGTCTAACAATCTGTGGACGTGAGTAGCTTAGGAATCCTGCATGACTTTGTGACCGTGAAGGGAAAGTTAATATTGTAAGAGAGAGGGAAGGGTAAGGTGATAAAAGATGGTGAGAAGAAATTAATGGTTAAAGAAAATAATATGCAATCAAATATTAAAGAAAAGTACATCATATTATATGACATAACATGTGTTTGACGCCTTTTGTCCTCTGAAGACAATAACTGATTGTTATTAATGGCAATATTCCCAAGAGGATTACGTCACCATTAAGGGGGTAGTGCACTGCTTGTTCTTTGGTCTATATATTTATCATTAATGTATTTGTTAGTTTCCTCGCTAGACCTCCACCAAGTTTTAAAAAAAAACACCCCCTTAGAGATCAAGATGTAAATTTTTCGGTAGAAACATGTCCCGACCGAAGGCCAATTCATCCTAACATCGCAGGCTCGCTATCGCTCGCCAGGAAATATCTAAATGACACTAAATTACCTAATATTGACAATTATATGGGGTGAAGGGTCTTAAAATCGCCAAACCAATGGAAAAACGTCTTAAAATCTCAAAACGAATATGCTAAACATGAGGGAGAAAGGGGTCCAGAAAAAGCAACTACCTCCCCGTTAAGTAAACGGCGAAGGGTCCTTAACACCAATAGATTAAAGTTAACCAACCGCTGTAATAGCTCTTACCTGTTGTAGTAACTGTTCTACTGACAACCTGGTGAACTATAAAAAATCTTACATATTAAGGACTAATGGTTACCAAGACAAATTGTATATACCGGTATATAAACAAATACAAAATACAACAAATCTTATTATCTTTAACTGCATCTGAAGTATTTGTAATGCACATACGATGAAAGGCACTATATATGAGGCAATAACTTCTAAACATTTGTGTGTAATCTAAGCGAAATTGCCAATAAAATGTTCTCAAACCAGCCTTTTCATTAGCTCCTTATAATAACCAACCAAGTCACAGTTGCCACCAAATCCTACGACCTTGGTATTTGAAGGTCTCAGAATTTCTCAGCTATTATTGGCAGCTCCCTCACATTACCATACTAAGCTTTTTCGACTGGTTTCTAGCCTTCTGATTCGGCGATTTTTATCTTGATTATCGTCGATGATAAGGACTCTCACCGCAACAACAATTGGACTCTTTAGTGCTACAATTTTCAGCCTGTATAACACGTTGAATTTCTAGTCATTGTCAAGAGTTATAGCGAACTACCCTAGGAGTTCTGCACCCACACGAGAGTTTGTTCAGTTCCACCGGTCTGTTATCAGCACGAGAGACACGGTGAAAACATGTAAATACATGTTATTTACATATTCCAATATGTACAGTATGTGTATGTGCATGTGTGACACAGAGTTACATAGAGTTACATAGACACAGACTACACAGACCTTGCGGTCCCTACTAGGTAGTCCAGACTTAATGCTAAAATATAATTTTCTACAAAGTGGAAGGCAAGGATAGCAAAGCAGAAGGCTCTCTCTCCACCCACCAATACATCTGAGAGAGAAAGAGAGAGAGTGCGTATGAAAGAGAGAGAGGGGGGGGGGTTGATGCGCTGATACACATACTCTCCAAACGTATGTTTGAACATGCTCGAAACACTATTCTGAAGATTTGTTTATACATGTTTGATGATCCAATCATTGGAGAAATGTAAAAATATTATTCTAGGATTTTCTTAGTAATATTTGAGTGAATAGAATTGAGTAGCATAGCATATTTATTTTATATTTAGCCAAAACGTGTATATTAAAATGGCGTAAAAGCAAATATTTCTTCTTTGGCTTAGCCCTCTGATTGTTTAACTCTCTTTATAGGCACCTTCATGTTACACACTTTATTACTTCTCTGACGGTGGATACTATAAATATCATAAATTATTCTAATCATATCAACCGACAATTAAGCACACATTAACGAACATTCATACACATATACACCTGCAATATTTACACATTCACTATAAATATCATCAATTATTCTAATCATATCAACCGACAATTAAGCACACATTAACGAACATTCATACACATATACACCTGCAATAATTACACATTCACAGCATGTGTCCCTGTGCCCTAAATGGGTTAGATACGAAAATATACAAGTGAGGGATCAAGTGAGGAAGTATAATATTATGGTCTAACAGGTAGACAATTATCGGACCTTTCCCCTGCCAAACCCTCCCCTTACCGCAGCAGGTGAAGGACTACTGGACCCCCACACTGATAATGACCCACCATCATCACTACTTAAACCGAACATAAATACAAATGAAGTCTGTAATTAGTAAGGCCAGGTTTGCCACCAATATTCGACGATGCAAATTATTCCCCAGGTGCTTCCATAAATGTTTCTCCAGCTGTACAATTCCATGGTTTAATCTCTCATTATCATTCCGACACACCGGAGTAACCCCGAACAGGGAATTTCCAAGTACATTTTTCTTATGATAGAAGCTGGTGTTTTCTGAACACAACTTGTTATAGAGGTAGTTGTCTTTTAAATGCATCTGAATTCAATCTAAAGACATATCTCTTAACTTATTTATAAATTAGTAGGTAGTCTTGAACTGTATTCGATAATACAGTTTGTTAGGATTCCTCGTCGCATCATTTACTATTTGAAATAAATATTAATCAATTATAATAATCAATATATATGACTATCACAAATATTTGCATCATATTGAATAATTAAAAACAATTTGTAAAGTGTTCTTAATAACAGTCGTGTCCCAATCATGCATTACTAATTATAGAAAGTAAAACGACAATAATATATCTTGGCTGGTATATAGAGAGACGTCTGAAAATGTTCCACACTACCATTAAGGCCTATCCTCTATCATAAGGGGGGATGGTTGATATGTCTGGCCATCTTTCTTACTCATGTTTAGCCACATTAGTTTTAAAATATTAAGGCGATTGCCCCATTAGTTTGGCGATCTTAAAACCTTTCACACCATTACTCTGCCGATGCCAAAACATCAAAATATGTTATATTTTTTCCTTCGTGATATGTGGGAGTACACAATCAGGAATATATCTATAATTGGTGGAATGAATAAAGGGGAGGCGCATTTTCTGTGTGTGTGTGTGTGTATGTTCATGCGAGCGTGTGTATGTGTATAAATTATATAGACCTGCTGAAACGATATGCGAAACGTTGTCAATAAAGTGCTCCTCCTCACATGGTGTTTATATTCCTTCCCCTACACTGTCTGTCTCCCTCACCTCCTCAACCTGTCACTCAGCTTGTCACTTTAATTTTATCTTAAGTTCATCAACGAGTATAAGCTTCTCCTTTCCACCCAAGCTTTCAACGGATATTTTCAGTTGAAGCAGAAGACATATCTTAATCTATCTATCTATCTATTGCCGGACGCCTTACTCCCCTTACGAGGGTGGCCATACACAGAATGCCCCCAAGCGGACCTATTCCCTGTGAGAGGGACAACCCGAGCAAGTTTAGTGAAGGACTTACAGGATTGACCACTCAATTTAGGATCCGTCCGACTCCGAGGCCCTCTGTCTATCTTGTTAGCACTATTTTTCTACAGTGGTGTTCGGCTAATCCATCCACTAACCTGCCTTACCCTTAGGTAAACAGTACGGATTTGTATCAGGTTTACTCCCCTAGACAGGTTGCCAACCAAGGATGACGAGTCCCATCCACCCGGATTTGTATAAGGTTGTCTCCCCTAGATGAGTTGCCGACCAAGGCTAACGAGTCCCATCCACCCGAATTATCTTAAGTAGTTTATATATAATGTTAAAAACAATTTGTTAACCACTCCTCAGACTGCCTATTAACCCTTTCAGCACCGGTGACATCCTTTTAATTATATTCTTAAAACTATATGATTTTCTTCAGCTTAAAAAGAGCCTCCAGCAATTAATAAGTTTCGAAATAACTCACTTGACCCTTATAGTACCATATATCTTTCATAAACTGCACATCATCGTCTATATAACCTAAAATATCAATCGCCGGTACACAAGGGGCTAAGTCAACTGTATAAGTTGAGCAACACAATGGTGAAGTTGTCCGCAGGGCAAACCCCCCAAAACCGCAACCCCCATCCCATCCCATTCCCGCCACTCCCCACCCCCCGGCGACCTTTGACCTCAGCACCTTGTTATTTTTGTTTATAGGTTGTCCATCACGTTGTCAGTTGTCACCCATATCCGTCACCATCACTGACACAAGACACCTCTCACACAAGGCGTTAAGTAGCCACCAGTGTGAGTACTTGGGTATTGCTCTCGGCCTTGAACAGACTAATTGTGGGTGGCAGGAGGTAAATTGTAACAAGAAAGTAGTGAGGTGAGTGGTACAGCACTGAACTTAGGGGGAGCTGGCGTATTTATTCACTTATTGTTTTATTTTTTTAATGATTTCTTTGTTTCCTCCCTAGACCTCCATCAAGCTGTAAGACACTCCCCCAAGACCCTCCTTCAAGATAAATGTGCACACTTTTTTATATAAAAGTCCCCTATTAAATTACAGGCTCGCTATTGCTCGCTACGAAAGAATCGACAACTAAAGGACACGAACAGTCTTATTATTGAAAAATAAATGGGGCGAAAGGTTTGAAAATCACCAAACTAATGAGCCGAACGTCTTAGAATTTGAAAACTAATGGGGTTAAATATGAGGAAGAAGGGGTGCAGAAAATCGACCCAACTCCCCTTAATGAGTGGTACTGTTAGGTATTGAATGGCAGGATTGGTTATGGAATTAGTTCGAGGAATTAAGTATCTATGCTGAACTGGCGAATATTGTATAGTCACAAGTGAAGTACAGTCGTCAACATTTCCAGCAATGTTATCCCATGCAGTACCAGGGACGACTTTTTCAGCCTATTCTGGAAACTTATTGACGATTTTATTAAGCTTAGGAAGGACCGCTAGCAATAATTAAGGCTTCAAACTATCTCAACCAACCCTTTTAACTACCACACATCCTTCCAAAGCTGCATAATATCCTCTAAATATAGCTAGAATATAATATAACACATGCCACTGGTACTCAAAGGGTTAAAACTATTTATAGATATAAATATGAAATACACACATTTAATAACAGGAATTCAATAAACCAATGTATAGGCTGAGGCTTTTGATTGTTATTGCTCTACTAAACATATATTTCTCTCACTCTTCCTATTTTTTTATTTTTTTTTGCCAGCACTTCAATTTTATTTCCCCTGTATACATCCCCCAACTCTACCCAACTTGGACACAAGCCAGCCTGACTTCCCGACCTTCACCTTACCCCAATCCTCATCCTCTCTGTATCATTCTATTCATCAATACGTCTTCTTGGCTCTTCCTTACCGACGACATTATTTATATATGGCCCAACTTAAAATTAATAATTAATTCCATGTTGTACAAATGCGTTGGGAGTTCCATTAAAAATCGAATTATGGCTGGCAAAACACTAGGCTAAATTGCATTAACAGTATACACATGAAATACCTTGGGTAACAGAATTTTCGGTGGATTAATATGTCATAATTTAAGAGAGCCGTTTGTATGTCTTCATTTAAGAGAGCCGTCTGTATATGTATGTATTTATATATAACGTATAATATTATTATATAATAAGTACACACAAAAGGAATAACAAAGGCGGCTGCACAAGAGGATATAAACATTGTTTAATCTGATATGATTGTTGCAAGGCTAAATTTCAGTCGGTTTTATCATATGTCGAACGAGGATAAACAATTAAAAAGCCACATAACAAAGTTTGAAGGTGATATATGTAGCAACAATGGTAAAGGGTCGTTCACCATATTCTATAGATTATTTAGAATATTTGAATTATGTTATATAATTTAACAATATATCACAAACACATGCGCAGCATTATATAACTAGGCATACATTTACACAATTATTAAGGGGCTAGTGGCTGTTTTTTTTGTCTATTAATTTATTTAGTCACTTATTTGTTTTGTTTTAGTTTCCTCGCTAGACCTCCTTTAAGTTTAGAAACAAAAAACCTAGACTCCACTTCAAAATAAATGTGTAAATTTTTCGGTAGAAAAATGTCTCTTAAAATTACAGGCTCGCTATCGCTGGAAAAAAATCGACCCCCAAGTGGCAGGAAAGATCCTAATATTGACAAAGAAATGGGGTAAAAAGTCATAGAATCGCCAAAATAATAGGTCGAACTTCTTATAATCTCAAAACAAATGGTGCTAAACATGTGGGAGAAGGGGGTCTAAAAAGCAATATATCTCCCCTTAAGGGGCAAGTAGACAAGCAGCTACAGTATACGGTTACTTACAGTAGGAGAAACAATTGGTTCAATTTTTATGCAATCCAAATTTATAAATATTTATTAAACGATCAAGCTACGAAGAATAAAAGGTCCTGAGTGCCTTCAATCGTTCAAGGTAAAGTTTTGACAATCCTACTTACGAAAGCTCACGCAAAAATTCCCATGAAATAAAATAATCCAATTTCCTAATTATAACTTGCGTAATTACAGTTGCTCACATAAGTTCTGTTACTCGTCGTGATCTAATGCATGCAAGTAAAATTCGAATAACTGAATTGCGAGTGTGGTTTCTTTTAATTATGAGTGGACTAATCAGGTGAGTTAACCACTGCAGAAGAAACAACACTCGTAATTCAGTCATGCGCATTATATATCTACGTATCAGATCACAGAGAGGAACATAACTTATGTGGGCAACTGAACATAAAAACTACTAAAGACACGAACCCTTCCTTACCCGTATCTGTGTTAATTGGGGACTCAGTTAACCATGTACACGCATATTCCTCCACAGTGCAATTATCTGTGTTCATTAATAAGGTTCATTAGTGACTCCTCTGACATTATCTCGTGTATATAATTTGCAGTAATAATTGAAAATAGCTTAAATCGTATTATCCAATACATATTTCGTTTATAATTTAGTATTTAGTTTAGATTACTGTTATCAATTCCTATATTTTGCATTTCTTTTACTGGCATACGTCTTTAATATCTACCACACATTGGTTTAATATAGATTTGTACTACATCTTTAGACCATTACCAGATGGTCCAGCACCAGTGAGGTTGTGTACTTTTCTGATAACATCATAATACCCAGTCAATTAACACAAGTATATTAGTTTAAAATGCCCAGAGAGATAAAGTACTGAAACCAACCGCCACCCAAGAGTAAAGAACATTATGACAATTGCGTTCATATATTTGGTAATATGTACTCTGAGGAGAAATCCATGCACCGCATTAAAACATATATAATTAAAGTAAAAATATTAGCAGTAATTAACATCACTAATATAATGACACATTTTGTTTATATATAAACCGATCGTTGTGGTGATACACACATCCTACGAGCAAAATGTATTTTCTCTTTTTTCTTTCCCACATCCTCCTTTACCACTATAGAGGCTATTTACTCCCTTCATGTCGATGGTTTGAGCCCCACTGAGAATACAAACAATATATATATATATATATATATATATATATATATATATATATATATATATATATATATATATATTAGCTCATGTGTATTTGTGAGATATACTTAATACATGTGCAACAGCAATATTGCTGTCCCATTTACTAGTAGGTTAACGCAAGGATTCCGATTGTCATACTACAGCACTTCACTTGATAAATTGTTATTCAAATATTTAACATATCTCAATGTATTATTCTTATTCGTCATCATGTACAACATTTCCTAAAGGAGAGGCCGACAAAGAATATCGATAATTTCAACTTGTAAGATGGTGATAAGTAGATAACTATTTATAGTGAAGTGGTAAAAAAGAAAGGCGCAAGATAATAATATGTCCTAAAGAGAGAGACAAATAAAATAATTATAAATTATGAAATAAAATTACAAATGCAATGAGAAACACTAAAGTAGATGGTTAATTAGGGTGATATAATATGGCATTATAATTTGCAACGATGAGAAAATAAAGAAGGGAGTAATACAATATGACTCTAGAAACCTTTTTGATGTAGTAAAGAAATGAAAGACCACAGGGAAACATAATAATAATAGGACAAATACAAAACAATAGCAAGGACACCCATCCAACGTTTACTCTTCTAATTTGTTCTTTCTTTCCTCCTTTACTTCTCTCTTATTCTTACGAGACCTCTCACCACCCCAACCTAACTATCCCCACCCCCTCCCCCGACCTCAACTTTACCATAAACTGATAAAACTGACTAAAACTGATAAGTAGGAAAACAAATCCGAATTAATTTTATGAGAACATTAGATACTCTGATAACAGGATGATACACAAGGACATCTGGTGAAATATCCGTAGGGGAGTACAAAGGAGTACAAAGGAAATCAAGCAACAACAGATCCAGTGACCCTTCTAGGTTGCTTGTCCTCCAAAACACTGAGGATCAAGTGTCCAAACAGTGGTTTAGGATTAGGAAGTTAGTAGGGGACAGATGGGTTAGTAACTGAGGGGGGGATAAAATAAAGTTATTCATTTACAAACGCAGTCAGTCGCGGGTTTGATGCGAGATATTTGTCTAGGCGGAGTTTAAATGAATCAACGGTGATGCAGTCTATAACGTTTCGGGGAAGCCCATTCCACAAGTTGACAACTCGATTGAAGAAGAAATTCTTAGATTCGTGCGAGTTAAAAGATTTACCAATAATTTTGCAACCGTTTCCCCGCGTGTAATTAGATTGGTCGATAGTGAAGTACTTACTACAGTTCATATTGTCGATGCCTTTGATGATTTTGAACACTTGAATTAAGTCGCCTCTTAATCTGCGCTGGGTTAAAGGAAATAGATTTAATTCTCTAAGACGCTCTTCGTATGGTTGGGGGATGACCAACGTGAAATTTCTGCCATTCATGGAGATTTGGGACTCCTTTAACCTGCCACAGCTAATGACCTCAGTGGACTCGGGCACTGTTCGCTTACTTCACACTTACAGCAGAGGTTTGGGAATGAAAGATACACATTTTAATGAGGAAATAAGATAAATATATTTTGTTGTTGTTGTTGTTGCTGTGTGTGTGTGTGTGTGTGTGTGTGTGTGTGTGTGTGTGTTTGTGTTTGTTTGTGTGTGGGTGGGTGTGTGTGTTGTGTGTGTGTGTGTGTGTGTGTGTGTGTGTGTGTGTGTGTGTGTGTGTGTGTGTGTGTGTGTGTGTGTGTGTGTGTGTGTGTGTGTGTGCGTGCGTGCGTGAGAGCGTGCAGTGCGTGCGTGCGTGGCGTGCGTGCGTGCGTGCGTGCGTGCGTGCGTGCGTGCGTGCGTGCGTGCGTGCGTGCGTGCGTGCGTGCGTGCGTGCGTGCGTGCGTGCGTGCGTGCGTGCGTGCGTGCGTGCGTGTGTGTGTGTGTGTGTCTGTGTGTGTGTGTGTGTGTGTGTGTGTGTGTGCATTTTCTGTAATTTAAAGTAAGTCAAGTAAAGCTGGATGATAACAGTACATATAATTTTTGGAACCATGGAATGTTTATCCAAGGTACTTTAACAAAGTATTTACTTTAGTGTTTAAATCGCTACAATGGTGCTAAAATAATACTGAGCAAGGTAACATATTGTTTTCTTCATTTGCATCTATAAGACTATGCAATGCAAATGTTCACCAGAACAAAAGAATCCTACACAGCACCTTGTATGTATCAAACTGTCAAGATACAAACATGGAAATAAAATCCATGGTTAGCTTGTGTCGTTTTGAGCCTGCTGACACGCGCCTCACACAGAGACAGACTGTTAGGAGGTTGTGTACAGACATAGACGTAAACGGTGACAAACTTGGACACACACATACGCAGTCTCTCTCTCTCTCTCTTTCTCTCTCACACACATACACACAAACACAGAAAGAGAGAGAGACTTGCTTTTCTTTTCCTTTTCAAAATGTATTATCATTTTCCGTAGGTCAGCCCAATCACCGCACAAACGTAGGGAAGTGGAAGAAAGATCCCAAATCTCAACGCAGATAATTGAGAAGCAAGCCAGTGTCTCACGAGCGCTTTTTCCGGCAATTGTCGATGATCAAGTTTGTTCTCGTAATCTTTTGAGGCTCTTTCATATTGGAATCGGAAACTAGACTGAAGGTAGATTATGTAAGGTGACCGATTTTACATAAAACTAAAAATGTGAAGATGTCAGACTACAGATGCCCATAAAATTTGACGGAAAAATAGCTCGTGTGACATCGACTTGTGGTAGGTAGATAAGGATGGGAGGGGGGGGGGGGGGTGAAGTGACCATAGGGGGTGAAAACCGTGAAATTCCCAGGTATTCATCGGAACTCCTTTACCTGCCACAGCTAATACACCTTAGTGGACTCAAGTCACTTCACGCTCATTTCACACTTTTTTTTTTTTTTTTTTTTTTTTTCTCTCTAGACCTCTTTCAATCTGAACCTCAAAACCCCCTCAAGAGACCCTTAAGATAAGTTTGTATATCATTTGGTAGAAAACTGTCCTGGCCGAAGAGATTCCGCCTAAATTACATACTTGATATCGCTCACCAAAAAAAAAAAAAAAAAAAAAAAAAAAAGAAATGGCGCAACAGGTTTGAATATTAGCAAAAATGGGACGAAATATCTTCTAATCGTCAAACTAATGGTGGTAAACGTCCTATAATATCAAGACTAATGTGGCTTAACATTAGGGAGAAGAGGGTCCAGAAAAAAATAAGATAACATTTCCTTTAAACTCTTTATATATTTATTTGTATCTCACTGCAAGAACAGATACCATTGTGTTACCACAATTCAGATATTAATTTTAATACAGATTCTCCGCACCTTCCGGCCCCGTTCAGCTAAAAGTGAGAGAGAGAGAGAGAGAGAGAGAGAGAGAGAGAGAGAGAGAGAGAGAGAGAGAGAGAGAGAGAGAGAGAGAGAGAGAGAGAGAGAGAGAGAGAGAGAGAGAGAGAGAGAGAGAGAGAGAGAGAGAGAGAGAGAGAGAGAGAGAGAGATAATCTAGCAACCCGGACGCACTAAAGACTCGCAACAAAATACTATGGCAACAGCTACGCATCACAAAAGATAGAAGAATGTGTAGTAAACGCCTGAATAAAACAAAAGATGCATAAATAAAACACTACAAGCATACTAGACAAGATAAACAAACACTTAAACACGGTACACTAAACAAACATCCGTAAACAAAACATCTTCCCTTTCCACTCTCAACCAACGATACGAGTGACTTATATTAACTGTGTCAGACTCCACTAACCACAACATAAACAACAACAAACAAGAATCAAGGTATTTATATGAGAGAGACAGACACAAAACAGAAGAATGTTGGGATGGATATGCGGATTTCGAAATAGAAAATACCTCTGCAATTCTAAGAAGTTGTCTATGAAAATTCAGTTCGTTGCCTTCCACACTATGTAGGTGTGGTTACGTGGTTTTCCAAATGTGCTGGGAGACATTATTGGAATATAGTTTGTGTTGCATTTAGTTCAACTATTTTACCACAAAGCCCACCGAACAACAATCCATGACTAATGTTTTCTGTTTAACATATATTAGTATTATATGAGTATTCCCATGCTCAAAATATACAATGGAGCCAGTACCTATACCCTGATCATCAGAGCTAGGCCAAAAGTCTTGACCACTAACTTCTATTACTCATAAGCGACTAGAGTAATCTAGCTAATATTTCTACCATTCAGGAAGAGCCAGCCAGGCAACAGATGTGGAAATGTACAGTCCATTTTCTCTAACCTTTTTTAAGTTACAAAGTTTATAGGTCACGAATTCTGACCTACCTATAATGAATGCAATATAGCTGAGAAGTTCAATAGTTGGTGAGAGAGCGTGATTACTAGATGATGAGGCAGTGTCGCTGCGGGCACGGGGAGAAGAACCAGTATCAAGCTAATTAGCAGACAATGCGGCACCGATAATTTGGAAACCCAAATCAAGTGCCGAGCCGGATGTAAACACTCGGCCTAAATAATAAGACTGCCTGTTTTCATAGTGTTCAACTTGAATCTAAAGGCTATATTTAAAACCTGTATATAAAGGGTGATTTGGATATAAACAAAATACACAAATCACACACATTCAGCAGCAACGATCTGCAAAGTGTGTTATATATTGATAACATTTTATATTGCTGAATGTATGCCTTTATATAACACATAATCATAAATCACCCATATTATATCAATACATATAAAACAAATTACAGGTATGGTAAAGGTTTTCTTTACTTTATTCTGGCCTGAACATAAAGTCTTTCCAATGGATGTTTCCACGACAAAACCTTAAACAAACACACACACACATAATGTACAACACACATAAACATATAACTAGTTTAACGTTTAAGTGTAGCAAGACAAACTGTCTCTTTCAACATACACGCATATACACAACCACATACATCATACACGAACGTCTGCCATCAGAATATATATCACAGCTATATATAAATCTCCTACGCGCTGTGATACATAAAGTGCGGAATAATACAGGAGTGGAGAATCAGACAACACGAAAGGATAAGAAAAAGATAAATGGAAGCGAGAGGTGAAAGGTCAGAGAAAAAAGATATCCAAATAATTAGGGAGATGAAAGAGAAAATATAAGAAACGTTAATTGTATGTGTCTCTACCTTCTCCCCTTCACTACCATGCCCTGTTCGTGCATTACATTTAGTCAAGATATATTTGAAAACATTGCGATAGACAAATGTCCTGGCCGGAGGCCGGTTACTACTATATTACAGGCTCGTTATCGCTCGCCTGGAAATAAATCGACATCCAAATTGCACAAAAGGTCATAATATTGACAAACAAATGGGGTGAAAGATTTTGAAATCGCCAAACTAATGGGCCAAAAGTCTTAAAATCTCAAAACTAATGGGGCTAAACATGAGGGATAAAGGGGGCCAAAAAACAACCTTCCCCCCTTAAGCCACCCAAATACACTATAATACAGTCGTTTGTCAACCGTTATCACAAAAGCTCTTTACTTATTAGACAACCTGTCTAAACGTTCCTTTATCTCTTTAACAAATAAGACGATGCAAACAGTACTTAAGTAGTAGAGGTACACCTACAAAGTAGACTACTATGTAAAGTGCTAAAACTGTTGGTGGTATATCTCGCTTACATCACAATTTACAATACTGTATTATACCAGTATATATATACACACGAGTGAATATATATTATTGTTCCTCGTAATTATTTTGTTTTCATTGGCAAAATATTTTAATTTAAAGATATTACGATAAATAAGCATATACGTATGTTACTAATAATAACACAAATATATAAATAAAATAAAAAGTATATACGAAAACAAAACTTACATATCACTGCAACATAAGATGAAAAGTACACACATGAATTCACGAGATATGAACATACAAATACATAAATTCATGACCAAACTATATATTAAATAATGATTAGACTAACAGAAGCATATCTTGAAGAGATAAGAGAAAGTACCATCATTAAGATAATGACCCACCCTCCTACAGCTGCCTGACTCACTCAATAACCAACTAGACATTATCAATGACAGGATAATGTAAACGGCCAACACGGGTCGGCAAGGGGTACTTGAATACTGATATTACCCATCTTCCTTCTCCCCCTTTCAACAATGTATTATATTAATCATTATGTGCTACTCCTTGTAGGTGTTATACCCCCTAGCACCCCCCCCCCCCCCCTACACACACACACTGTTCCATTCATTATACACAAACTGTAGGTGACAGTTCCCTCATCCTTAGCGTCCACATCTACTCTACCATTATAATTCGTCAATAGAATCAAATTATAGCTCTCGATGCTTACAACTCTTGACTTACATATATTTTGTGTCATCAGAGGTTTTCAAAATTCCTCCACACTATTATACGAGGACCACTGCTGGACAAATTGATATCTTGAATAGAAATAGCGAATTAAATTGGATATTGTCCTCAATATATGTGCCAGAAACACTATCATCAGAATATAAACTCTCTCTCTCTCTCTCGTAATGCCCGCCTATAATTGCACGTATTATACAACCATATCTGTCATTGCACTGGATATTGAACTATTGCATACTTTCTATGACGATTATGGCGGTGATATGAAAGAGGATTATTACAACAAACCTGATCATTATTTTCCTTTCAGTGATAATCTGGCCGCGGGTGTAATGGTCCGCCCACACCCACTATTATTATTCATAAGGTATCACAACAGTTAATTACAGGTAAGCTGACCACCACCACCACCAGCCTACAGTTGTAGGACACACCTGTGGCACTAGGCAAAGGGTGATCACTATACACAGGTTAAAACAAAGTATATACTTATAATGGGCACTTAACACAATTCTAAGCTATGCAACGGGTGTATTAATAGAATGAAGTGTGAGAATAGGGTCTATTGACAGGAACAAGTACAGTAGACAGAGCTATGGGTCAACACAACTATGTTCATCATCAGCAGCAGAAGCAACAGTAACATTATTTGCAGTAATAGCTTTATTGTTCAATCGTATTTGTTATTATTGTTTTCCTTGAGTGACTCGGCTCATTCATCTAGCCAAAGCTGCTTATTCATACTTGAGAACAATGTTTATAATGGTGCTCTGGATTGCTTGTGGAATGAAATTTATGTATGTAGTCTTCGACCAGAGAAATAGGGCATGCAGGCATGCTGATAGGTACCGGTATTAAACATTAGTATGAATTGAATCAACAAAACCCATTATGTTCACTCCAACAACATCAAATATCTTATTAGCTAGTACGAGACCAAAGATTGGTCGTGGAGCTTTTCACATACGTATAGAAGTTAATAAAGATCTAGAGTGTACTTGGGTAACATGAGTAATTATACACTAATATCTGAACAAATCAGACAACCAAAGTTATGGTTAACTGTTGTGGACAATTAGATTATTGTATACTGTGAGGATTTATGATGTGTGGATGGAAGTACAAGTAGTCTAGTAATGTTTTGATAGTACGAGGAGTCATGATGTGATGTTGCTTGGTGCGAATACATTGTATATTGATGATGTAAGGAAAATACTATAAGAATATCTTGCCTACAACGTTCCCATTGTGTCATATTAATTTGTAATATGAATGTAATATTGTAGAAAAACACGCACGCATATAAAGACATGTAAAGCTATTACCTTCGCCATAGAAGAATTTGAATGTGAAGAATGCCCATGTGAACAATTGGCTTTTAATGCATTCCATCACGACTTCGTCAAAATAAAATAAAATAATCTCAAAGAAAGAAGGATTTATATAATAGTATAATACGTAAATAATCGACTGCAAAGTGAATATGAATTTATTTTAATATTAAATCAACGTATATAGCTCACGGTAGTAGTTTTAAATAAGAATATACCGTCAAGCTATATTGGATAATATCGAGCCAATATTGAATTATGCCTGGCCCCAATCCACCACACTAATATGTGAAACTCTTGCTATAATATATTGTGGATCAACGTCAATAATACCAAGATTTAACTTCCTATTTATTTCCCTGCATGACCGAAAACCCACATATCGAACACCATTTAGCGAAGAAAACTCCAGGTTGTCTTGGGATGTTAAGAGTTACTGTACGGTAAAATGGTCAGAGCACGACCTTTAGCTGGCAGGGAATAAACGGTTTGGGAGTGTGATTTATCTTTTCTTCTTACTCACTTAAACCTTTACGTTTATGTCCCACCAATATTATGGTCACAATTGACTATAACACACTGGAGAAAAAGTGACTTATTTACACAGAAAACTTAACCCTTTCACGCACAGGACACGATTTAAACTAAACATAAACTAAAAGGACAGAGATAATCAAAACTCTACTTCATAAACTTTTCCAGTTCCCGTGAAAGCTATACCCTGTTCCCAATAAGTAGACCAAAAATCGTGAACCCTAATTTTTGTAGCTCAAAAAGGGATAGAGCAAATTGTCTGTAAATGTCCTCACATATTCCGTGACTGACCCTTCCTTAATGGTAGAAAAACTAGCTCAATTACTCTAGTCGTTTGTGAGTTATAGAGCTTAATGTTCAAATGTTTTGGCCTAGTTATTTGGAACACGGTATATTCTGGTAGTTATTCATTATTTATATTACGTAGTATAAGAAACAATAAACACCACTACATGCACCAACACCACCATCCACGTGGCATGCCAAAGCAGGGTGACCGGTCAACTCAACCAGTAGACCATTTCAACCAGTAGCTCTCAACCAGTACCAAATCAACCAATACGGTTAGGTTAGGTTAGGTTAGGTTAGGTTAGGTTAGTACTATATTTTGGCACTGGTTTGGTTGGTCTGGGTTAATCTGGCACTGGTTGAGAGCTACTGGTTGAAATGGTCTACTGGTTGAGATGACATGGAACCGCCAAAGCAGTAATGCCACACCCTAACATATTATCACAGATTTATAGTAAGTCGTCTCCAGAAAGAAATGTCTCCCTGGAAGAATATTAGTATGTAAGATGCTTTGTTTATACCAACGTAAATAAATACCCAAGCATAATTTATATTTTCACACAAACGTACCCACTTAAGGGGATATTGCTAGTTTGCTCCCTAGACATCCATCAAGCTTAAAATTACACCCCCCTTGAGCCCCTTTTCAAGATAAATGTGTACAATTTTCGGTAGAAAAATGGCCCGGCCGAATGCCTGTTCCTCTTAAATTACAGGCTCGCTATCGCTCGCCAGGAAAAAATCGACATCTAAATGACACGAAAGGTCTTAAAATTGACAGAAATGGAGCGAAAGTTCTTAAACTTGCCAAACTAATGGGACGAACGTCTTAAAATCTCAAATGCAATGGGGCTAATTATGAGAGAGAGAGGAATCCAGAAAAAAAATCCCTCAAGTGGAAATCTCCATTAATATTCCTTCTATGCTTCGTTCTATTCTGTATATTGTCCCATGCCTATTTACTTCTCTACCTACACTTTACCAAAAAAATAATGAACAATAAAATTAATGTTAACAACAATTATACACCTAAACAGATTTGTTTCGGTTTATATGTTCGTATTAGATCACATAAAGGATTGGAGCACTGTGTATGTGTAGGCTACCAGTTATGTTAAGGTGTGATGGTTGTTTTTTCTGGTCCCCCTTCTCCCTCATGTTTAGCCCCATTAATATTCAGATTTTAAGACGTTCGGCCCATTAGGTTGGCGATTATAAGACTTGTCGCCCCATTTCTTTGTCAATATTAAGACCTATCGTGCCATTTTGGTGTCGAATTTTTCCTGGCAAGCGAGAGCGAGCCCGGCCTTAGGCCATGACATTTTTCTATCGAAATTTGTACAAATATATCTAGAAGGGAGATCTTGCGGATGTATTGTTAAGCTTGATAGAGGTCTAGCGAGGAATCTGAAGAAAAAATCATGATTACATAAATTAATCGAGTAATAAATAAACCTCTCCCCCTTAAAATGAATTATTCATTTTTACAGTGAACATGTATTTCCTCCCACTCGTAAACTAAAACAGATCCAATTATTGCGACTTGCGTGTACCTAATCGTATCTGCTAACATAAAGAAATTATAATATTAGAAAAGGTTCATTTCCATTCAATAACCTGTACAGAAAACAAATATACAGGAAAAGTTGAACTAAACAGATCCATAACGAGTAGTCGCAAGAAGTACATTATTTTTATATCCTATCAATATGTTTCCGATATACAGTATATAAAGAGGAAGTGATAATACTCACTTGAAAGTACTAACAAATATTTAACAAACAATATTATACTGAACGCTAAATCATTACAAAATTCGTTAACACATAATTGTGTACACATTTGTACGAAAATGGGTTAACTTATAATTATAATGTGTATGTGTGAGTCTCAGATTATCTCTATACAAACAAGAACTATAATATAATGTGTATGTGTGATTCTCAGATTATCTCTATACAAACAAGAAATATAATATAATGTGTATGTGTGATTCTCAGATTATCTCTATACAAACAAGAAATATAATATAATGTGTATGTGTGATTCTCAGATTATCTATATACAAACAAGAAATATAATATAATGTGTATGTGTGATTATCAGATTATCTCTATACAAACAAGAAATATAATATAATGTGTATGTGTGATTCTCAGATTATCTCTATACAAACAAGAACTATAATATAATGTGTATGTGTGATTCTCAGATTATCTCTATACAAACAAGAAATATAATATAATGTGTATGTGTGATTCTCAGATTATCTCTATACAAACAAGAAATATAATATAATGTGTATGTGTGATTCTCAGATTATCTCTATACAAACAAGAAATATAATAATGTGTATGTGTGATTCTCAGATTATCTCTATACAAACAAGAAATATAATATAATGTGTATGTGTGATTCTCAGATTATCTCTATACAAACAAGAAATATAATATAATGTGTATGTGTGATTCTCAGATTATCTCTATACAAACAAGAAATATAATATAATGTGTATGTGTGATTCTCAGATTATCTCTATACAAACAAGAAATATAATATAATGTGTATGTGTGATTCTCAGATTATCTCTATACAAACAAGAAATATAATATAATGTGTATGTGTGATTCTCAGATTATCTCTATACAAACAAGAAATATAATATAATGTGTATGTGTGATTCTCAGATTATCTCTATACAAACAAGAAATATAATATAATGTGTATGTGTGATTCTCAGATTATCTCTATACAAACAAGAAATATAATATAATGTGTATGTGATTCTCAGATTATCTCTATACAAACAAGAAATATAATATAATGTGTATGTGTGATTCTCAGATTATCTCTATACAAACAAGAAATATAATATAATGTGTATGTGTGATTCTCAGATTATCTCTATACAAACAAGAAATATAATATAATGTGTATGTGTGATTCTCAGATTATCTATATACAAACAAGAAATATAATATAATGTGTATGTGTGATTCTCAGATTATCTCTATACAAACAAGAAATATAATATAATGTGTATGTGTGATTCTCAGATTATCTCTATACAAACAAAGAAATATAATATAATGTGTATGTGTGATTCTCAGATTATCTCTATACAAACAAGAAATATAATATAATGTGTATGTGTGATTCTCAGATTATCTATATACAAACAAGAAATATAATATAATGTGTATGTGTGATTCTCAGATTATCTATATACAAACAAGAAATATAATATAATGTGTATGTGTGATTCTCAGATTATCTCTATACAAACAAGAAATATAATATAATAAGGAGAACTTTGTGGTAGGAGGATTTCTCTTTAAGAAAACATATGAATGTAACTCGCATTATATAAATAATATTATGTGTAAATTATGATGGAAAATTATATCCCAAGTGGATATTTGAACATCTGCTTAAAATCGCAGTCAATATCTATGTTATATTCATGGATATTTAATTCATACACATATATTAATGCATAGCAAGAAGGTTTATGCCATATACACCCCCCCCCCCCCCACCCTTCTCCCGAGACACAACAAAGGACAAAATCTGGTCATATTTCAGACTGTAAGAGTATCACAATATGTGCACAACATCACGCCCACTACCCAAGTCGTCATCTACTATTCTGGAAAGCATGGCAAGTTTAACAGTGGATACCATTTGAAATACACCAACTTAATTAAGGGGAGATGGTCGTTTTTTCTGGACACCCTTCTCCCTCATGCTTAGCCCCTTTACTTTTCAAATATTAAGGCGTGCAGCCCATTAGTTCGGCGATTTTAAGACCTGTCGTCTCCTTTCTTTGTCAATGTTAATACGTTTCGTGTCATTTAGGTGACAATTTTTTCCTGGCGATCGATAGCGAGCCTGTAATTTAGGAGGAACCAGCCTTCGGCCGGGACATTTTTCTACCAACAAATGTACAAATATATCATGAAGGGGGAACATGTTTTTTTTTTTTTTTTTTTCTTTTAGTTTGATGGAGGTCTTGTGCAGAAACTACAAAAATAATAAATAAATGGAAAATTTACCGAAAAGTGAATCATCCCCCTTTAAACCGAACCAGAGGCACGATATGTCATACACACAAACACATCTTAATTGTAAATATCATATTCACGAGTTACTCAAAGCAGAAAAACACTACTAACACTACATTTGTTATGTCAGTGATATACCAACGACTCTGTCTTTTCTTATGACCCTGGAAATGGCGTCTTGAGGTTTCTTGAATGGTACGTTATATTTATAATGTGCTTGTATGTCGTTATAATGCAGTAGATTTAAATTACGTCTATTATCTGTGACTCTATTTTAGTTGCATGAATTTCAGAAATTGATATATGTTTTTCACTAACTGGTAGCTACATAGGTCACGGATTAGGAGATCAAATCTGACCCAAACCCCTTCTACTGTATCCCTCGACTATAACTTCGAATACAGACGAAATTTTGCAGCTTCGAGTTTCATTCTATACCAAGTACATTATCAATATGAATCATGCGTGTTTGTGTTTGCCTCCCCCCCACCCCCAATCTCTCTTTTTATAAATATATATATATATATATATATATATATATATATATATATATATATATATACAGTATATATATATATATATATATACCGTACATATATATATATATAGTATTGTATATAAACAGTATATATACACAGTCAAACATCCTTTACGTCCACAAATATACTTTATAGGAATATATTCCTTTCTTACATCCAAAATACTTATTTCTCCTCGGTGAGTAAATTTGTAGTACCTTGTCCGGAAAACCTCCAAGAGTGAAGTAGAAATTACTTGTGTAGCCAGCTACAAAAATAGTCGATTACATGAACGAATTCCAATGCCGGCATTAATATATAACTTCTGGTAATTTAACTTCCCATAATTGAGATTATTATAATGACAGTAGTATGAAAAACACTCACTGATCATATACCAAATTTCATAACAAATTGACTCTTAACTCCACCTTCACCACAGATTTTCCACTATACCCTACCCCAAGTTAGTAGGCTAAACCTCCTGAGTCACAAACGACTAGAGTAATCGAACTAATATTTCAAATATTTGAGAAGGGTTAACCAGGGATAAGGTGTGAAAATCTACAGCCTATTTTCTCTAGCCATTTTTGAATTACAGGGGTTAGGGATCACAATTTCTGGATTACCTATTTGGAACGAGGCATAGGCTTCAGTACCAGGCTATACATATTGACAGATTACCGTATATGAACGTTAAGTCGGCGTTTATTTTTAGACCTCCTTTCCTTCATCATTAGTCTTGATATTTTAAGACGATCGCCCCATTAGTTTGGCGATTTTAAGATCTTTCACCGCATTTCTTTGTCAAATTGATTACTTTTTTTGAGTAATTTAGATACCATAACGATTTTTTTCCTGGCGAACGATAGCGAGCCTGCAATTTAGGAGGAACAGGCCTTCGACCAGGACATTTTCCTACCGATAAATTTACATTATATCTCGAAAGGGAGGAGGGGGGGGTATATATTAAGCCTGATGGAAGTCGATGGATCGATTTATAAACACCCCCTTGATAAACTAATAGCGACAATTCTGCTGAGTTCACGTGGCTAATGTTGCAACAGTATGTGTATATTTAGTTTGTAAATGCTTGCCAAAACATCGGAGAGCTATCCTCCTTCGTTCGCAAAGCAAACCATAAGATTGTGCGTAAACTCTCAACAGCCTTGACGAGTAATTTTCAAATAGAACACAATCAATTTAAATTCAAACTCTACTCATTCTTGGCATTCGTCCCCCCCCAACCCCCCCTCCCCTTCGCACTTAACCGTTTCCGACCGTTAAATAATAAAAGCCCCAGATCTCCACCATCCATCTTACTTAAGAACCATTAGCATTATGATCATATACATTATATATTATTACCCCATTGTGTGTCGACTTGTGTGGTCACCTCTCTATTCAGTTTATGGTCGTTTCGCTCACAAGTCGGTTCAACACAGCCGAATCAACCTCAGTCTGATAAATTACCTTGCAAATAACCTTAATTTGTCTTATTTCTAAAGTTACCTATCCTTAATCTATAACAGCGCATCAAACCTTAAATAAACTAATCCTAGATTACGCTAACCTAGTCAAATTCAGAATGTGTAAATCAAGCCAAGTATGTGAAATAACATATTTGATATCCTGTCTACCCACAAACCAAACTTCTTCATTTTCACCAACACTATTAAGGGGGGAGGGGGGGGGGGAGCTATTGTGAACCCCCGTCTTCATCTCATTCAGCCCCATTAGTATTGAGATTTTAAGACATGCACCAAATTAGTATGGAATTGTTAAGACCTTTTGCCCCATTTTTTTGTCAATATTGAGACCCTTCGTGCCATTTAGGCGTCGATTTGTTTATGACGAGCGGTAGCGAGCCTGTAATCAACCGGGTGCCTTTGGCCGGGAAATTATTCTACAAAATATTGTACAAATACATCTCGAACGGGGGTCTTGGAGGTGGTTTAATAAGTTTGATAGAGCTCTAAGGATCAAACTCGACCCCCATTAAAGAGGCAGGGATGTGAAGAGGAGGAAAAGGAGAACTTACTAAAGAAGACTAATCAGGAGTCTAGCTATAGACAGAGAAACAGTACAATTAAAGGGAGTTTTTTGTTTTTTCTGGACCTCCTTCTCCCACATGCTAGTTTCGCCCGATATCTATCGTCAATAATAAGAACTTGGTGCCATTTAGGTGTGGATTTTGTCCTATAGCAAACGACAACGAGCCTGTAGACTAGAAGAAACCGGCCTTAGGCCGGTAAAGTTTTCTACCGAAATATGTACAAATTTATCTCGAAAGGGGATCTAGGGGGTGTAAGTTTTAAGCTCGATATATATCTAGGGAGTAAATAAAAAAAATACCTAGAAAGATAGGGATGAGAAGGACAGGGAAGGGTAAGAACAGAAGGCTTGTAATGTAGAACCAAAACAGACTAAACCGGAGTATATACAGTAGGTATGTAATGGTCAACCGAACCCCGCCTCTGTTGACCCTCTGGTAACGTTGGTTATTGATTACTGACACAGGTATAGGGGGTGATGATGGGGGAGGCTAGGGGGGGGGGGGGGTTTCTGGACCCCTTCTGCTTCACGTTTATCCCCATTAGTTTTGACATTTCAAGACGTTCACCATATTAGTTTGGTTATTTTATGACCTGTTACATAATTGTGTTGTCAATTCTAGTATCTTTCGTGCATTTTAGGAGAAGGAAGAGTAAGATAAAGAGGAAAGTAGCATGTAACAGAAGACTAAACCGGAGTGTATCGTTATGGACGGATCAACAGACCGCCGCCTCTGTTGACCCTCTGGTAACGTTGGTTGTAGATTACTGACACAGGTATAGGTGGATGGTGGAGGAGGTCAGGGGAAGGGGTGGTTAGGGGGTGAATAACATTTAAGGGGATGTGAAATTATACTATTATAGGGGAATATGTTCATTATATGACTTAGACCTAACAAACACCGATATAAATGAAGAGTTATGGGGAGGTTTTTAGTTTGCTCCCTAGACCTCCATCAAACTTAAGCAAAACAATAAATAAACATATAAAATACAAGACCCCCTCGAGAAAAGAAAAAAAAACACGTTTTCGGCAGAAAAATCATAAATTGCAGGCTCGCTTTCGCTCGCTTGGAAAAATCAACATTGATTAAGATCGCCAAATAAATGGAGCGAATTTCTCAAAATGCCAAAATGGGCAAAACAAAAGAGAGAAGGGGATCCAGAAATAGCTCCCCTTCATCACCCCTTAAGGTGAAGTTTGTTCTCCTTCATGCTCAGCCCCGTTAGCTTTGAGATTTTGAGACGTTTGCCTCATTAGTTAGGCAATTTTAAGACCTTTCGCCCCATTTTGAATGTCAATTTAAAAACCCTGCGGTCCATTAAGGTGTCGATTTTATCCTGGCGAGAGATAGTAAGCCTGAAATTTTGGAGGAACTGGGAGGTTTTTGGTGTGTGTGTGTGTGTGTGTTTTATATATATTTTTGTTTTATTTGTGTTCATTTTTGTTGTTATTCTGTTTAAATCAGTTTATGGATATCGGGTTTTTCAAAGCAATGGTAGTACAATGGAGGTATTTTTGTTATTATTAAAAAAAAAATGTTGGAAGGACAGAAGGTGATGGGGTGATGGGGTCACGAGGTGGTACGGGGAAGATGTGCATGATATTAGGACAGCGTGTGTGGGTTTAAGGGGGGATAGTTGTTTTTTTATGGCCCCCCTTCTCCCTCATGTTTAGCCCCATTAGTTTTTTAGATTTTATGACGTCCGGCCCATTACTTTGGCGATTCTAAGACTTTTGCCCCATTTCTTTGTCAATATTAAGACCTTTCATACCATTTAGGTGTTGATTTTGTTCCTGGCCAGCGATAGCGATCCAGTGATATAGGAGGAACTGGGACTTTTTTTCTACAGAGAAATGCATACATTTATCTATAAGGGGAATCTTGGGGATGTTTCTTAAGAATGATAGGTGTACAGAGGAAACTAATACCAAAAAAATATAGTTATTAAATTTTTCACGTTTTTATTTCGACCAATAAATAAACTGATAACCACTTAAGAAGCAGGGGGGGGGGGAGACAATGCCTTCATTATGTTTCCAAGAAAGGATCAGAAAGGTTATGTTAGGCAATACCACGCATACATCTTGCATTATCATCCCATTACCATCACTGCAATATTCACTACAACAATGGTAATTTGCCGATCTGATATCTACGAACCCAAAATCTAGCCACACCGACCACATGGTGAATTATTTAACTTTAATCTAATAATGTCTCTTAATCTTTTTTGACTTGTGGAACCCTTCCCCACGCCTCATAACCCTTGATATCTCTTCTCTCTTCTATCTCGCATCCTCTCTCCTCTCTCTCTCTCTCTTTCTTCTCCTCCTCTCAGTCTCCCCATCTCTCTCTCTCCCTCCGTCTCTCCTCTCTCTAGCTCCCTTTCTCTCTCTCTTCTTGACTCCTCTCTCTCTTCTTGACTCTCCCTCTCTCTTCTTGACTCCTCTCTCTCTTCTCGACTCTGCCTCTCTCTTCTCTTACTTCCTCTCTCTCTCTTCATCTCTCCTCTCTCTCTCTCTCTCTCTCTCTGCTTCTCAGGTCTTCTCATCTCTCTCTCCTCTCTCTTCTCTTCTCTCTTCCATTCTCTCTCCTCTCTCTCTCTCTCTAACGTCTTTCATTTTCCTCCCTCATGAGCGATCACTATTGTGTCACTTCTTCTATTTGTTTTCCTTAATATATTACTCAAGCTTCATAAATTTGAATGTCTCAATATATTTGTCTGTAACATTTCTTAATGTCTTACTTAATTTGAATATCAATATTTGGGTATTTTATTTTATATGATTTTCTTAAATTTCAGTTACGTGGTCCGATTTCTTGATAACTGAAGGTAAATGGATGTTGATAGAGAGAACTACGCAAGTAGTGCTGCATCAATGTTGTATATATAAAATGGTATTCATTGTAAATACTTCAACGCAATTTATTCAAGAAATGGGCGTGATAAAATATGTTGAAGAGAACAGATGGCTTCACTGAAACACAACAATGTCTACCATGAAGCCTCTATACTGAGTCTAGCCACAGGTAACATAGTGGATCACATCTGAAAACTACCAGTCAGATCATAATCAGCCAGCCTCAGACATCAGATAAGCCATGATAAGAATCACCACCTGGTATAAGGAAGCCGCTAGTTATAGATTAACCTCCTGATACCACTGTTGGGGAAACAGGTCCATATACACTAATTAAGGAGGGGGGGATTAACTTTTTGGTCCATTTGTTCATTTATGTATTATTGTTCTAGTTTCCTCCCTATACCTCCATCAAACTTAATAAACAAGAACCCCAGGATCCCCCTTCAAGATATATTTGTACATTTTTCAGTAGAAAATACTCCGGTACCGTAATGGCCCCGCTCCCTCCTAAATTAGAAGCAGCCCGGAAAGAAATTTGCAAACTACTTGGCAACGAAACAGTCTTAAAATATAACAAAGAGGGTTGAAATTTAGGCGGAAAGGTCTTGAAATCGCCAAAATAATGTTGAGGCTGAACGTTCAATAAAACTCCTGGGAAAAAACTAATCGGGGCTGAGCATGAGGGGAAGAAGGGTCATGTCTCTTTTCACCATAAACCGACCATCTCCCCTTAATGATACTGCTAATATGAGGACTGGAAGCCGGAGGGGGATTGGATAAATCAATGTAGGCGATTGGAGGGGGTTAAATACATACAATATTACTAGTCTAATAATGAATCCGTTTTGAGGATTAATCGATGGGTATTTTGATCAAAGGAGAAAGGATGCGCTCTGCGTCCAGTCTTGGTCAGGAGGAACTACAGTTT
>CM064488.1:12352820-12399618 GCA_032716605.1 Paralithodes platypus | reverse complement strand
CATAAGAACCATAAGAAAATGGGTAGTCTGCAGCAAAGCCGATTGGCCTAAGCAAGGCAGATCCCTGTCCCCACACAACCCCAAATCATTACAAAGCCCAATTATAGGCTCAACACTCGAATACCCTGAGGATCATCCTACCAAAACGGTTAGAGATTAACGCAGGATTATGGGGGTCTGCAGAGCGCTGATTGGCCCAACCCGGCTGATCCCCCTTCACACCCAACCCTTCTCGTCCATATGCTTATCCAATTTTATCTTAAAGCTCCCTACAGTTTTAGAATCCCACTATAGCACTTGGTAGTCCATTCCACCCATCTACAACTCTGTTACCAAACCAATATTTGCCTATATTTTTTCTGAAACGAAATTTATCTAATTTGAAACCATTGGTACGAGTTCTTTCGCTATCACTGAGCTTTAGTACATTTGGCTGTCCCCTTTGTTAATCCCACTAACCCACTTGAACACCTCTATCATATCCCCTCTAACTCTGCGTCTCTCTAACAAATGTAAACCTAATTTCTTCAACCTTTCTTCATACGGAAGATTTCTAATATTATGGATCATTTTTGTCATTCTACGCTGTACTCTCTCCAATGAATCTATGTCCATTCTGTAATAAGGACACCAAAATTGGACAGCATAATCCATATGGGGTCTCACTAATGACAAGTAAAGTTTTAAGATAACATCAGCAGTTCTGTTACTCACACTCCTAGAGATGAACCCGAGAATCCTGTTTGCCTTATTACGAACGCCTATACACTGTTTTCTAGGCTTCTAGGCTTAACAAACACACCTAGATCTTTCTCGCAGTCTGAATTTTCTAATTCTAAATTAGCTAGTTTATATTTAACATTTGTTTGTATCTTCCCTATCTTTAATACCTTGCATTTGTCAATGTTAAACTTCATCTGCCAATTTACTGACCGATTGTAAGGTATCTAGATCCCTTTGGAGGCACTCTATATCGCTATCTGAATCAATTGATCTCCCCATTTTAGTATCGTCTGCGAATTTACTTATCCTACTAGTTATACCTAAATCTAGGTCATTTATGTATATAAGAAACAACAGGGGACCTAATACCGCTCCCTGGGGGACACCACTTTTGACTGCTCCCCACTCATGACTTCGTACCATTTATGCTGACTCTCTGTTTCCTACCAATTAGCCATGACCTAATCCATCCCAACAACGCCCCACCTATTCCATGTGCCTCAACCTTTCTCATCAATCTCTCATGGGGATTCTGTCGACAGCTTTACTGAAATCTAAATATATAATATCGTATGCCTTGTCATTATCTACTGCTTCATATACCTCTGAGAAAAACTAAGCAAATTAGTAAGGCAAGAACGTCCCTGAGGAATCCATGCTGAGAAGAATTGATTAAGTTAAATGTTTCTAAGTGGTTTCTCATTTTCCTAGCAATAATTGACTCTAGTAGCTTTCCTATGATTGAAGTGAGACTAATGGGACGGTAATTGGATGCTATTGATTTATCACCTTTTTTGAAAATCGGAACTACATTTGCAAGCTTCCAAGCTTCTGGAACTATACCTGTTTCTAATGAATTGTTAAAAATAAATGTTAATGGGTAACTTAACTCATCTCTGCATTCTTGTAATACTATGGCATATACCTCATCGGGACCAGGCGATTTCTGAGGTTTCAGTCTGTCAATTTCCTTAAGCACATCATTTCTACTTATAGTAACCGTACTTAACCTATTTTCTATACTATCGCTATATACCTATGATCCTATGATCCATAACGCTAAAGGGTTCGGTCTATCTAACCTGGGATAAAAATCTTTGATTCTGGTTAAAACTAGACGCTTGCATGCAGTTAAAGAAGGACCTGTGTTATTAAGAGTGTTTACTGAAATAATTTTCACCCCTCTGAGTCCTAGAGGTAGAATATATGCCAAAGAAAATCGCCTAATGGTAACCAATGGTAAAATGGTAACATTATAATGGTAATAATACGATGAACAGTAAGTCATCGTGCTGAAGGTGTTATGCACCATATGAGGAGGAATACGTTAGTGGCAACTTTTCGCATATACAGTAGTTTCATCGGTCAAGTATGAAGCTATATGCGAAACGTTGTCAATAAAGTGCTCCTCCTCACATGGTGTATAATATAATCACACCTGTCTTCAACTGTCTTGATGGTGTAATGGTTTGAGTGTTTAAGATCTGTATTTGCCTATTTGGTAACCCAGGTTCGAATCATGGGTGGAATCAATGCTTTCATTAATTTCATTGGGAGGTGTTGGGAGTTAAATTAAGGCATTAGATTATTCCTTACTGTCCGTATTTAACCCAGGTATATTTTCAACCAAGACATCGTAAGCTTTTCATACATTTTCAGCCACAATCACTTGATAATATCAGTCATTTACCCATTTGTACACGTTTTGTCCAACTGCTCTCAGATAATAGAACTCACTTATTACCTTGCTCCCTCTGATAATTATCTCTCTCTCTCTCACACACACACACACAAACACGCGTACAAACACACAACCTTATAAGCCACAACTGAGGTTAAGCAGTATAATTCTGGTATTTCAATCAGTATTAATGATCAACCTCAACTCGTGTTTATGGCTACCTTAGGTTAATTGAAATCTGATTGCCTTAAGCGTGACATGTTTTATTTGATGAACATTATACTAGTTAGAGATGGGATTCGAACCTTTGATGGCTAAGCCACAACAGAGGTTTAAAGGATAACATTTAGGTTTATTTACATTTATAACATTTAGGTATGCTTGTTTTATCCTTTCCCTTCTTAGTTCTTGATACCGAACGCATTCTGTGGGAATGAATGTTGTTTACAGAGAATACGATTTTTAAGGTTATTTCGTCCATTAACAGCGCTGTGAAGGGAAATAATTGCTTAAGGATACAAGCGTAAATCCTAACTTTAGCTAAGCTAACCCCACCAAACTTTCAGCGTATTACTCGAACCTAATCTGTGAAAGAGTATATTAGGTAGGGCGATAATAACTGGATAACATAATATCAACGTCGAGATTCCGAATTGTGTAAATCTTACAAGGAATATATATTAATAGTTCGCTCTAAAGTGCGAGAGGCAGCTAATTAAGAAACAATGCGATGTATATCTAGACGTAAGTTATCTTCATCTGATGTGTCTTGAGTTTGAGAGAAACTCTGCGATGTTTTAATGAACCTGCCTCTACGAGTACCTCAACCCCCCACTGCTTCACAAGTACCGCATCTCTCACCACCTTATTGTCTCTTAGTTTTATTTCATACTGTTAATTTGAATAGTTAATTTATTTTAATTTCCCCTCTTCATTTTCAGCGTTATCTCATCCTTTATTTATTCAGCTATCAGCGCATACCTCCGCCAGCGTAAACGGCTAACAAAGTTATGAACTGATGCTTATTTAATATGGTGGTCAAAAATGATGTACGCCAAGGATGAATTTATTTAATTTAGGAGGCGGTCGTTAAAGTGCACCTCATCCAGCGTAAGGGGAGGTAGACGCTCTTCTAATCAGAGTGGCACTCTAGTTGCGGGAACTTTTGATTCATATTCCTTCTAATTACTTCCGACAATGAAGTTGGATTGAGGTTATGTTTTTGTCTCCGATTGTTCGTTTGTCTGTATTTCTGTTTCTGTTTAAACTTAAAAGCTTGAAAGAATTATGAACGATGCTCACGAAATTTGGTGTGTAGGTAGGATATGCGCTAAGGAAGAATTGATTCCATTTAGGAGGCGATCAGTAGAGCTCATAGCCTATCTTCACTAGTTTAGGCGGAGGTATCCATGCTCCTGAGTGTCCCTTTAGTTTTCTTTTGTTATTGATCACTCATATTATTTTGTATTATCAATATTACTAGTGTAAAATAAAATATTGTGATTCTATATTGGTATTATTTTAGTTTTAATCATAACACTGATTAAATATTCCTATAATATAATTCACGTACACAATCAGATGATAATACCTAATTATTTGTCACTTATTCTGAATGCCAATAGGTGACTGCTTTGCCAGCAGAGTTAACTTTATCCAGAAATCAACCCAGATAGTTATATTTCCATAAAGAAAACAGAGAGTACAAAGGAGTACAAAGGAAATCAAGCAACAACAGATCTAGTGACCCTTCTAGGCTGCTTGTCCTCCAAAACACTGAGGATCAAGTGTCTAAACAGTGGTTTAGAGTGGGTAAGGGAACATTGGAAAGGGAACTACTGCCCTGCCACTAACGTGGCAGGACTAGGAAGTTAGTAGGGGACATATGGGTTAGTAACTGAGGGGAGGATAAAGTTATTAATTTACAAACGCAGTCAGTCGCGGGTTTGATGCGAGATATTTGTCTAGGCGGAATTTAAATGAATCAACGGTGCTGCAGTCTATAACATCTCGGGGAAGCCCATTCCACAAGTTGACAACTCGATTGAAGAAGAAATTCTTAGATTCGTGCGAGTTAAAAGATTTACCAATAATTTTGCAACCGTTTCCCCGCGTGTAATTAGATTGGTCGATAGTGAACTACTTACTACAGTTCATATTGTCGATGCCTTTGATGATTTTGAACACTTGAATTAAGTCGCCTCTTAATCTGCGCTGGGTTAAAGGAAATAGATTTAATTCTCTAAGACGCTCTTCGTATGGTTTGTTCTTTAGGCTAGGTATCATTTTGGTAACTCTACGTTGAACTCGTTCTAGCTTGTTTATATCTTTTTGGTAATAAGGGCACCAGGATTGAAAGCAGTATTCCAGAAGAGGGCGGACTAAGGAATTGTAAAGTGTTAGGATAACTTCTTTGGATTTATGCTCAAATGACCTGCCTATAAAGCCAATTATTTTGTTTGCCTTCTTAACAACTTCTGAACATTGTTGACTCGGTTTTAGGTTACTCGATATTGTTACTCCCAGATCAGTTTCTCTGTTTACATTCTTAAGCTGAGTGCCATTCATCGAATAGTTTGCTTTCTCATTTAGGTATCCGACATGTAGTACTTTACTACATGAATGCACAAGTATACTGTACTATGATATAATGGTAATTTATAACAAATTAATGTTTTATAATAATATAAGTAAATCTGTAACTGGAATCAAACAGGCCGCATATTTAAATTTTGTTTTTCGTATACTTTAATATCATGCTATTTTGTGTTTGTAAACAAGCTGTTTTATGCGTTATATATACACTCGACCAAAACACAATCTTTACACTGGTGAGCTGTAAAAAATCTAGTGTGAACGGAATGAATCGGGTGAAACATACGTATGTGAGGCATTATCATAAGATTTCGACCCACTTTCAGAATGCTTAGAGTGTTAGTGTTAAGATTGCTTTTTGGTCGTGTGTACATAAACTTGTGTTATTTTCATCTGCCATATTCATTCAAGATTTCCTTCTATATCTCTCTCCCCCTCTCTCTCTCTCTCTCTCTCTCTCTCTCTCTCTCTCTCTCTCTCTCTCTCTCTCTCTCTCTCTCTCTCTCTCTCTCTCTCTCTCTCTCTCTCTCTCTCTCTCTCTCTCTCTCTCTCTCTCTCTCACCAAAAAATTAATATATTTTACCTCCGTTTTTGCTGAATATGATAATCGAGATACCATTGATAGATTGTTGTAAAAAGGATCATCCTCAGTAACGTATTGACTCAAGACAATACAAATATACATTACTTGAATACTAAACGGAAACCTAATCTCCTACCAAGGTCATAACTTGACCATAACTTAATTATGGCTGATTATGGTATATTGAACCCCATCAGTATCAAATATCTGGAAAAGCTTGATGGACATTCAGACAAGATTATGGTTTCACACCTCAGCATGCATTTTCATGATTTTGCCTCATGGCAATGCCAAAGAATATTCTAGAAGACAATTATGATATTATCTTTACCATCACGAGGATGAAAACAAGATTGCAGAAGATTAGAGGCCCTAGTCAGTCGATATCATAAATTGTGTGATAGCTAAAAGCACAACTGTCAAAATATAAACATGATGAATGACTTGGGTTATGGAAAATCAGTTCCTTTGCATTTCAAGATACTATTATAATTATTATCATCTATTTTTTCATATTGTTTAGGTTAAGATGTGGAAACGGAATTTATATATAAATAGCTCTTACTGCCATTAACCCTAATTGGACCAAGGGAGGCCTTTTTGACATGTTCGAACGTGTTTATAATTAATCAAATCCTCTTACAGCACATATTGTATCATCTATTTCAGTTGTCAGCGTTTTAAACTTTTCTCTCTCGGCCTCCCTCTAATAAAAATATTCCTTAGGAAAATGTCATCCTACAACTAGAGGGGCATCGGGTAGAGCGCATACCTCCGCATACATTGGCTTTGTCACAACGTAAACTAAAATGCATAATAATTACACTAATGTAATGATCCGGAGCGCCTCCTAAATTGAATCACTGTTCCCTTGGCGCATATCCTATCCGGCCACCAACTTCATGATAATCATTCTATAACTTGTGATATATCTTGTTTACAAACTATCAAACAGACAGACACACAAACGGGGTGAAAACATAGCCTACGTCCAATTTCATTGACACAGGTAAATATTACATGCTAACCAATTCAGTTAGAAACATTCGAAATATAACTAGAGGCCACACTGTATAAGTAGAGCGATTTTTGGTAGTTGACAAAAATTACCGTAGGTAGTTGCAAGTGTAGGGCGAAACAGTTATCAGTGATTTATATAATAAGGTAAATTCAGATAAGGTATAATAACGTATAATATTATCTCAGTTCTCCGAGAAGCTCAATAAATGTACTCCTTATTCATCATCAGTACCTTAACCTTCTGTAAAGCAGAGATAATGATGGGAGATATACAGATATCTGTGGATCTTATCGTGGACTGCCAAGTACCACAACAATGTAAAGGTTCAGTAATGGTCGGCCTCAACACTAACTAGCCTATATAACAACTTGTTCGTGTTCTTTTTCTTTATGTATATAGAAACTGCCACTGGGAAGGCAATAAGGTAATGGCGAGTTATTCCAACGGTTCAAGTGGGTTAGTGGGATTAACAAAGGGGACATGACAAATGTACTAAAGCTCAGTGATGGCGAAAGAACTCGTACCAATGGTTTCAAATTAGATAAATTTCGTTTCAGAAAAGATATAGGCAAATATTGGTTTGGTAACAGAGTTGTAGATGGGTGGAATGGACTACCAAGTGCTATAGTGGGATCTAAAACTGTAGGGAGCATAATATAAAATTGGATAAGCATATGGACAAGAAGGGTTGGGTGTGAAGGGGGATCAGCCGGGTTGGGCCAATCAGCGCTCTGCATACCCCCATAATCCTGCGTTAATCTCTGACCGTTTGGGTAAGATGATCCTCAGGGTATTAGAGTGTTGAGCCTATAATTGGGATTTGTAATTGAATTGGGGTTGTGTGGGACAGGGATCTGCCTTGCTTAGGCCAATCGGCTTTCTGCAGACTCCCATTTTCTTATGTTCTTATGTTATTCTATTATTATTGCTCGTTGATTGCATGCCTGTGAGTCTTGAGTATGTGGAGATATCTGTGTGAACGGTCGAGTGCTGGAAGTCTGTACAAGTCTGGCATTATACTTTACATAAACAAGGTTAAAGGAAAGGTGCTTGTAGTATGGAGGTAATTTGTGTCAGGCTGAAGGGTAGCTAAAATATTATACTATAGCGCATAAGCACGGTCATATATAAAGTGATAGGAATCTTCATTATGTGTAAATGTCAGTGAAAACGGTTTAGCAATAATTATGTGGGAGACTAGTTTAAAAGTTCAATTCCCTGTTTTTGAACACTATTGAGTAGGTATTTCGGTGTGAGTATCCTAGGTTCGAATCCTTGTAGTACCACATGTATTCATTAGTTTCATTGATTTCAATAATTAGCTATATTTTAAGTTAATTGGTGGGTTGGTGATGATTTGAACATAAGTGGGTCTAATTGGTTTAAAGAGCATCAATTGTATGCATCATAACAGTATTATGAGCGCATATGTTAGAATACTGTTGTTCACTGATTATCTGTATTAAATACTGTGTTGCAGCTTTATAGGCCTATAGTTATTAACCCATACAGTATCGGTGACGTCTTTTTCATTATATTATGGCAACTATAATATGGTTTTATTCATATTAGGAAGGACTTCTAGCAATGATAAGGCTTCAAACTATCTCAACTAATCCTTTTAACTACCGCAGATCTTTCCTAAGCTGCATATTATCGTCTAAATATAGCTACAATAAAAGATAACACACGGCTATGGTACTCAAAGGATTATAATACATGTGCTAATATATACAGTATACAGTACAATCAAAGGTTGTCATATTCAAACACCATATTTAGCTAAGCATTTACTAACACATCAGCTACGTTGAAGTAATACAATATCTCTTCTACTCGTAATTTGGTATATAAACTTAACACTATTTAATCCAATGTCGTGCAGAATATTATGATATTAATTTTCGAGCAAGTCCTTTAGAATGTCCCCTAGGCTAATAAAACGCTTTCCCAAACTTCCTTCGAACTAAAATATGCCCAACAGACCCCTTCAAGCTAAATTAAAAAAAAAAAAAAAAAAAAAAAAAAAAAAAAAAAAAATGTTTATATATATGTGTGTGTGTGTGTGTGTCGGCCAGATTTCTTCTAAGTTACAGGCTTGCTATCGCTTGCCTAGAGACAAAATCGACAGCTGAAAGGGGTGAGGCGTCATCTTATTGCCAAACTAATGGTGAGAAACGTCTTATAGTCTGTAAAGTAATGGAGCAAAACGGGGAAGTCCCGAAAAGATCCCGCTCAGGCAGTTGACAAATGAAAAGGGTATATCTTCATTTCAAAATATACCGGTAACCTTTTTCTTTAAATTAAATTGATCTTGAAGGAAATATGCTCAAATTTTTTAAATGTGTGTGGACATACAGTAATGCAAGTAATGGTCGCTCATCTGTAAATCTAAAATGTTTGACTTAAGAATGGGAAAGAGGTGGGATCTTCTATTATATATACAGTATATACCGGTATATATATATATATATATATATATTGTTACGTATCTTGATTCAGAAGTGGTTAACTTAATGAAACTAGACCGAACATACAATATGAAAAGGTATCAGACAGCTGAAGGCCAATACAACTTATAAATTGTTAAAGTTTGTTATGTTGTTACTTGCTTTCCTTTTAATTGTTGGGACTATTTATCCTTTATACTCGGATACACTACAATTATGATCAATATTGAAACTACTTCAAGTCATATAGAATCATTTCAATGTTTAATATCCAGTAGGCTATAAATTAAGAATAGATAAAAGTTTTGTATGGTAGTAAAGGACTCTAATGAATCTTGATTAGTATTAAAGTATAAATATTATTAAGATCTTTTTATATATAATTCATTTAGTTCGTTAACCCTCTAAAGATTATGATTCTCTTTTATTCTCTTAATTTATTATTATTATCTTGTTACCATATTATCTTATTTATACTTATTACTGCAAGACATTTAGCTAATCAATATTATAGATGATATGGGAATATAACAAAGTCACATATAAAATTGTATTGTATTTATAAACAGAAAATAAAGTATTTTACAATTAACCAATTGATGAGTAATGAAAGAAATTAACATTTAATACTTCAGGATCATGTTGTATCCGTTTGAATTTCACTCTAAATTATATAGAACAAAGTTATAGTTTGCTTTGCCTTAGTTAAGTCATAATATAAATTAATTTGACTTTTTACAACAATGCTTAATCACTAATGAACAATAGTATTACATCAAATAATACAAGTAACTTTAATACAATGTCAGCCATATAAATTAGTTACTATATTTAATATCCAATCACAACCCTTAAATTAACTGAGGGTACGTATCTACAACATACCTCTGGTTAACTAAACAGTCACGAATTCCCTAAATAACGAGTAAGAGGCCACTAGGAACGCTCTAAAACTCTAAACCTATTATACTAGCCTGTTCTAGTCACGTCTCACCATACTGCTCTCCTCCTCTCCCAACTAAAAATGCAACTGATTTTAATTCTCGAATCTCAGGGTATTTATCACATTCTCTCTCCACGCTAGTCCAATCAGAGCTTGAATCAGGAGTTACGTCATCAGCTCAGAAGTGCCACTCCCAATAGCCAGCAGGCAGGTTGTGTGGTCCAACCAGGAGAGCGGAAATTGGCGGGAACAGCTCGGCGCTCTCTCTCTCTCTCTCTCTCTCTCTCCTCGGCACGTACGCAGGTTGAGAAAGTCACGTAGGCACAGGCAAGATACATAGACTAACGTGTCTATGTATCTTGGGCACAGGTATCTCCCACGCGGTGTTAGTACAGGCACGGACCACATCTTGTCTGTCACGTATCATCTTGGTTGCTCCAGATGTATATACTGTATATATACTCCGGCACATACCCCATTGCTGAGGGTGGCCGACTCGAGACAAGAGCCCGAACAGAAACCTTTAAAGTTCCAATTCTTAGGGTCCGGGACCACTTTTGCATTCCCTCGCCCCTTTCTCTGTCTTGTTGAGTAGGATAATTTTTTCAAGGGGTGGAGGATTCCTAGCCTCCTGCCCCCATATATATATATATATATATATATATATATATATATATATATATATATATATATATATATATATATATATATATATATATATATTCTGACATACGGAGTCCTGTATGTTAATTTAAGAGTTAGAATTAGAGTTGAAGGAGTGTCAAACTACCCAAGCGGCGAAGCAGACTAGCGAGCGAACCAGCGAGTGGGAAACCAGCTCGTCCGCATACCAGCAAACAAGCCTTCACACCTGCGTGGTCATAGGGGACCCTGCAAACTACTTCGATGACCCGACGCTATGACGTATGATCGACGCCAGGAGCCCCCATTGGACGACGCACCAGCTATGCAACTCGAGGAGCTATGATAGGGGCGCACACCATCACTCGCCTCCTGATTCGTTCCTACACCATCATTGTTTAGTATATAAGACCCGAGTAGTGGGCATTCAAATCAGTCTCATTTTGGAGTTGGGGAAGGTGAACTTGCAGCTGGAGGAAGACGGGGTGAAGTATTATAATGGGTTTGTGACTGTCAGTCAGATTATATAAGTGTGTGTTAAGTGTGTTCGGTGTAAACACTTACGTTATGTTGGTTAGTGAGATATGTGATTGGGAATTAACGTTAACGCTATTATTATGTACTTAACTATTTTAGTTGACTAACTTGTGGACTAAAGCAACTCTTTAAGTAATTGGGTTATGATGAAAGTAATACTATTGTTTTATATTAATACTTACGAGTTCTTTCATTTTCTTTGAATTAAGCTTACATTGCTTAACGGTGCTTAGTACGGTGATGCTATTGTCTCATATTAGTAATATCGCCTTAGACTAACATGGCTGTGTTAATATTACTTCTAGTGATTTCCTAAGCTGAAGAAAATTCTTTTAGCTTCAAAATATTATTTTTGCTTTTCATATTATTTGAGTGAGACCTGAATCGAATTTATGAAGCGATCCTGTAACTTAATTTACTCATAATCAAACCTCAATGTTACGTGGTTAAGAAATACATTTAACTAATTATTAAATATATATCTAACTTTTTATGTGACTTTGATATTAATCCTGATGATAATAATAATATAATACTATTAACGTAAGACAAGAACCAAGAATAATTACATTAAATATAAATAAAAGGACATATAAGAAAACTATCTATTTATTTCAAAAAGGGTAAGAGACAGAAATATTCTTACTTTAGTATTTATCTTTCAAGACTTTTTATAGAATTAATAGTCCTTCTTTAGATATAACTTCTTCGGTTCATAACCATAGCCTACTAAGCTTCGGTTAAATAATAATTCTTTATAAATACTACATGACTTTAATTAGTTTCAGTATTTTTCATAATTAAAGAGTATCAGTCAATAAAGGATACCAAGTCCTAAGATCCAAAAGGAAAGGAAGCAACAACAGGAAATAATTTTATTAGGTTTTACTTTTGTTTTGCCTTCAGCTGACTGATACCTTAATATATATCTCTGTGCTATCTAGATTCATCAAGTTAACCACTTGAGGATCAAGATACGTAACAATATATATATATATATATATATTTATATATATATATATTATTATTATTTTTTGGTTTTTTTTAATCTTGACCCTTCTCCTTCCTCCCCCTACCGTCCCTCCTGCCACTCACCTCTCAGCACCTTGGGTAATGAGGTAATGACACAAATGCAGAGTAGGACCCAAGTTTATTCAACGTTTCGCCAGACACGGCTTCTTCAGGAATAACGATAATGGGGTACAGTCAGACTTATATATCCAGTGCCAAGAGAAAATAACAACAAACTAAACAACATGAACAACTCGAACCTAAGATACTCATACAGAAATCCAGCTCACTAACCAAAATATTAATACTAACCCATTGTTTTGTGCCTTTTATTTCACTCTAATTATCGCATTTCATTTGATATATCTTGCAATTTTGTATTTTGTTTTCTCTTTGTAATACTGTATGTTATACATTGTATAGTATCAACATAATGTAGACAATCTTAGGTATACAATGGCCCCAATATCATACTTCTAAGAAATATTCTTCATCGAATATCTTCATAAGTATAATTTCCATGAAGTCCTGTGGGCAAATGTGTATATTTATTACTTTCTAAGGTGGTGACACTAAACAAATAGCCACATTACTTAGGACGTGTTGCACAAGTTTCCAGGTACTTGGGGTCGTTTAACACGGACGGAGGCCTTAGAGGCTAAACACAGGAGCCTAATGGCACACTTACCATTTGAATTTCAAATTACAATACTCTATGTAGATTGAGATTACTCAAACTTGGGAGCAACGAATTTGTAGGTCTTTTTTCTTGATAATTTTCTATATAGTCAAGCATTGTGTGTAGTTTTGTGAGTACGTTTTAGCTTGAATATATTAACCCTTTCACGCATATGACGCGATTTTGAGCCTATTGGGGATACTTTAAACCTTTGTTACCATCAGGGGTATTTAGAAACCTTTAATTTAGTTACTTCAACCTCTGCAGTTGTCTTTGAGTTAGCTGTGGGCAGAACACTAATTTTGGAGAGGTAATTATAAGAGTGAGACAACTCTATTTCTTATTGCTAATCTGGCAACCTCTGCGTCATAAATGCGTGAAAGGGTTAAGCAAGTCTGGAATATGACCAATATTTATTAAGGGTTTCTGTAGTAACCCACCAATTCATCAAAAGAGCGATTGCATATAGAGGATAGATGGTTACATAATAGTTAATTAATCATACCAAAAAACTGCTTCATAACACAATATTGTGTGAAGTCAGTCATATTATGTTGAGTTTCATACAAAACGCCAGTAAAGCGGCTATTGGACTCTAAACGGATCTCAACAGAAACTTTCTTCTCGGAACACCTCAGTAGTGTTGTTAGTCGTGGTAGTGTCCAGAGTTGTTGTAAGGCGATGTCACACAAGCATATTTCTAGGCAATTTTCTATGAGCAAGTTATCAGCAAGTTATCGACAACATAAATATCGGCAACTAGGCTGAAGTTCGATGTTATTAGGACACTGAACAATCTCTACTAGAATTAAGTCCTGACCCCCTCGCTGGGATCGTAAGGTCTGTGTGGTCAGTGTATCTATGTATATGACAAAACAAGCTGCCAGACCACAATTGCCCGAACAAAATTGCTGGAAAAATCGTTCGTGTGACACTGGCTTTATGCTGGCTAGAACCATTGATGTCAGTAATAACGACATGATGGTTACTTGGAAGAGCGGGAGCCATAAAGTTAATGTTTACCTTTCTCATGTGACGCTCAGTGGATGCCGCGATATTTATGTCTTAATGTAGTTGATCTGCAGCTGTTTCTTAAGGGGAGATAGCTCCTTCTTCCTCATGTTTAGCCCCATTAGTTTTAAGATTACAGACATTTAGCCCATTTTAAGATTTTAAGACCTTTCGCTGTATTTCCTTGTCAATATTAAGACTTGTCATTTACGTGTCTAGTTTTTCCTGGTGAGCGATAGCGAGCCTGTAATTTAAGATGAACCAGCCTTCGGCGGATGTTTTTTTTAAGCTTGATGGAGGTCTAGGGAGGAAACTAAAATAATAATAAAAATATATGTAAATTAGCAAATAAATACGCCCATCTCCACTTAAAATCCCATATTATTTTTAGTTATTGTTATATAATTCATATATTATTTGAGTTTATATTTTAATATATTGATAATGAGGGTGCAGTACACAAGTTGAGTGAGTTTAATGATAACATATCTGAGTTTCATCGTTGTGTATGACAAATATATTTTTACAGTACGTTTTATATGGAGTTTGTATAACAAATCTGATTAGCTTTCATATGTTATGTGCTGTATAGGCCTACATACGCATAAATACTTATAATAACAGACTAGTATTCTGTGCAATAACAACATACAGTGTATACCTCTCTAGGATTCGAATTTTGGACTGAGATTATGAAAGGTATGCAAGTAATACATATATTATATTTACAGCTTCTCATTTGTCACACTCAAATAAAATATGAAAAACTTAAATTTTAATGTTTCAGTCTATATTTTTCATTGGTCACTGCGCATGTGAATTTTCATATTCCTATTTGCATATGTGGACCAAGTTAATATCTAAATGTTCTAACAATGCATGTTTGTTTCAGTCACTCATATACAACCATTATTTATCAATCACCCATTAGTAAGTCAAAATGTCTTAATATTTGATCTTCATTTTGGTCTTCTTTATCACCTATGTAACATGAGCTTGGTAATCACGATTATGCGTTATATTAATACCTGCTGCTTGATTTGCCTGTCATCCCCCTTGGTCGTTAGTGGATTTGTCAAATATATTAGTTGCTAGCAATTTATATATTAATTTCTTACATAATAGAACCTCATATATATGAAGTTGCAGAAAGAACCTTGGCAATTCTTGGTCGTCTATCAATTGTTGTGCGGCCGACATCAGTGTTATCCTGCTGGTTCATCCCTTTATCCAAATAAGGCGGTACCCGACCACTCTCCTTGTCATAAGTAGTTCACATTCATCACACGCAATATAATAACACATAGAGGCGAGAAAGATTCAAGGAGGCTGTATATCTCTTGTAATATATTCATGGTTATTTTATGCCAGTATGTCGGGCGGTGTTGTTGGTATGACACACATATTATACTGCTGTTGTCGTGAACGTACGGCTGGTGTCAGGCCTCGTGCCAACACCTTGACTACACAAGACACTTAAAGATAAGTTGTGTTATCAGATACAATTTCCAGTTGCTGGTATAGTTTATAATTTATCATGAGAATACGGAGAGCATTACGTATACTACTCAAGGTGGTCAACCCCTTCTCTACCGGCGACGTATTTTGTATTATTATTTAAGCTACATTAAGGCGATTTTATGAAGCTTATGAAGGATATATGGTAGCTAAAAGGATTAATCAAGATAGTCTGTATAACCTTTAAATCAGTAGACATAATTTTTAACTGAATAACATCGTTTAATATTTGTCAGGATATAATGAAATGGAAATCACCGGTAGAAAAGGGGTTAATGAATGCGAGTATTTTACTATACCGGCTAGGTTCCTCCAGTAGGAAGTGCTCCCTGATGTTATATTCAAAGTTTCACACAAACAATGACATACCATAATAATACCTTCTAGTCTTCTACACACACATCATTGCCACTTTGCTAATACTGACTCAGTCACATCAGGTCTTCCAGTAGATCAATATTATTTATGTAAATTACTGCATAATTATTATCTATAGTATATGTCTATACTCTATAGGGTATTGCTGAAAAGAGTCACATAAGTGGTTACGTTATTAATTAATTTATTTATTCATTTATATATTTATTCATTCATATATATATATATATATATATATATATATATACATACATATATACAGGTATATATATATATTTCTTTCTTTCTTTCTTTATTTATTTATTTATTTATTTATTTATATATATATATATATATATATATATATATATATATATATAGTATATATATATATATATATATACATAGAGGAAAAGGATGACAAGCGTTGCAACAAACAGCATCTTTATTTTCCAGACGTTTCGACACATAACTTTATGTCATCATCAGTGATCTAAAACAAGACAAACAAAACTACATTACACTCGTATATATATAAATAAGCAAAATTGGGGGATATTTGTAAACTGAGACTATACAACTTCAATATTGAAAGTAAATTATAGTGGGAGGATAAACTTGCAATATTTAAAAGGCAATATAGTATAGAATGCCAGAAAAGAAAAAAATAGCCGTAACTTTATATATTAAAAGGGTAAAAGGGGTAATTCTTCTATGCTCACAATATATGCTCATATATATATATATGTTTATGTGTATGGTTTATGTATATATATTTTCTTAAATTCCTCCCTAGAGCTCCATTAAGCTTAAACAATATCTCCAACACCCCCTTTCGTTCTCTAGGCTTCCATCAAACTTAAAATAAGAATCCCAATAACAATTCCTTCGAGATTAATTTGTACATTTTCCGGTAGAAAAATATCCTTGCCAAAGGCTGGTTCCTCCTAAAGTATAGGGTCGCTGTCGCTCGCCAAAGCAAATTGACTGATAAATGGCACAAAAGGTCTTATTATTGGCAAATAAATGGGATTAAAGGTCTTAAAACCACCAAACTTATGAAAAGTATGTCCTAAAATCTCAACACTAATTTAATTAAACATGAGGGAGCAGGGAGTCCAGAAAAAACCCTCCCCTTAATGGTAAGAATAACGCCCCCTGATCACCCCCGGGTCCCTCACCAACATTTCCGACGCCGCAACATTTGTCTCCCGGTAAACACTTATGGCATAATTACGGACACTTTGGACCAATTTACATAATTGAATGTAAATAAAGGGCAGCCAGACCATATATGTTTGGACTCGACCGTAAATCTCCATCGACTTAGTGAAAAACAAGTGTTTGTCTCGGTCAACACAAATATAAATAATAAATTCTCACTGTCCTCTTACATTATTGTTTAGAAGAAAAAAGGCATATTATGCAAATTGTGCATTGTTTGTGGTGAGAGAGAGAGAGAGAGAGAGAGAGAGAGAGAGAGAGAGAGAGAGAGATTTACATAGATTTACATAGATTTACATAGATACACTGGCCACACAGATCTTACGATCCCTACGAGGTGACCAGGACTTAATCCTAATAGAGATAGCAACCCTAAGAGAAAGTGGAAGGAAAGGACAGCAAAGATGAAGGCCCTTTGAGAGAGAGAGAGAGAGAGAGAGAGAGAGAGAGAGAGAGAGAGAGAGAGAGAGAGAGAGAGAGAAGAGTGTGTGATAATGTGTGTGTGTGTGTTTGTGTGTAGTTAAATCAGTTAAAGGCCATAAATGACCTACATCTAGCAATATTATACATTTTAAATATACAGTATATCTCCTAGCTATGGATCATGAATGGTACTACAACAATCTGAAGTTGTAGTAATATATTCTAAACATTTTGGAGGTTACTTCATACATTTAACACTATCCAGTCCGACGTCTTGTGGGTTATAAATAATAGTATATTTTGATTATTTAATATTTATTATCGAGGATTTTGTTTGCTTTTGGTATTTCCAAGCAATGTATCGTATTTTGTCCCCTATGTTAACAAAAATGCCTTCCCAGAATTCATTCAAGCTATAAAATGCCCACCCAGACCCTATTGAAGCTAAAAAAAAATTTTTTTTTTTTTCGATAGGAAAGTGCATCGACCGAAGGCTGATTATCTGTATGTTACGGGATTGCTAGCCCTCGTCTTTTGTTGTGGTTCGCGTTCTATGAACTACGTGTAACCTGGTAATTTAATATAGATTCTGCAAGGATATATATATATATATATATATACATACACACACACACACACACACACACACACACACACGACACCTTTTTCCACTAAATCCGCTGAATATTGTTTTCCTCTTTTGTATCTTCTCGTACGTTTCTCCAACTAAGCTTTCTGTTTAGTTCAAGTTGAAGAATTGATAAGACTGATGCATGATTTATGTAAATGATAACCGCGTTTTTATTGTCAACTAATTATAGCCAATATAACACTATATATTACAGTATGTTATATTATATTTGGATATAGTTTATAGCACTATTTAAAGGTATGTATTTTGTATGACAATACTGTAATAGTTAGTGTTCTGAGCATTTGTACATTTTTCGATAGACAAATTTCCTGGCCGAAGGCCGGTTCCTCTTAAATTACAGGCTGGCTATCGCTCGTCAGGAAATAATCGATACCTAAATGACACGAACAGTCTAAATATTGACAAAGAAATGGGGCAAAAGGTCTTAAAATCGCCAAACTAATAAGCCGAACGTCATAATATCTGAAAACTAATGAGGCTAAGCATGAGGGAGAAGGGCCAGAAGAACCACCCTTCTCCCCTTAATTGTGCATAAATGCGTTTCTTTCCCCAAACAGTCATCATTTTTACTTCTCTTTATATTAACCCTTTCGAGACTAAATTACGCATTTCGTGTTTTTGTTCTGGCTAATAGTTGATGATTTTATTCAGATTTTGTAGTGGCAACAACCAAACGGGCATGGTTTATATTTTTGGATGAGTGATGTTTTCCTCCTTAACCCCTGCTCTACCGGCGACGTCTTTTACATAGCTATATGTAGACGATTGCGTACAGTTTAAGCAGGATTTTTGGTAGTAAAAAGGGTTAAGTGAGATATTTCGAAGCCTGTTAATTGCCGAAGGCCCTTATAAAACTGAATGAAATCGCTTAATAGTAACCAAAGTAAAGTTACAAGGACTTCGCCGGTGCAGAAGTGGTTAAAAGGTGTTATTACCTAAACACCTGAACGTGATACCTGCTGCAATTCACCCACACATCCAATATTTACATTTACTCTTATATCGTTCACATTCAATTTACTATGTTGTTGTCTCTCAGTTTTAATTTTTATTGCACATATATGTTTATGATTTGTTTGGCCGTCGACTAAATCCATACTTTCTGTTACAGATGAGGTGAGTGCTCAGAATTGTGAGAGTTTGTCAGATCGCCACATTTGCAGGTAAGGTAAATCCATCTTCTTACCGTAGATAGTTTTGATATTTCACTTAAAACATATTTTGGTTAATATATAAGGGTTGCTCCACTGCATATTTGATAGATATTATGTCCCCGTTTGAGAGTCTGGGTGAGAGAGGACAGTACGATGGATACTATACCCTGTTCCAAATAAGTAGACCAAAACTATTAAACATTACCCTCTATAACTCACAAAAGACTAGAGTAATGGAGTTAATATTTCTACCATTTGTAAAGGGTCAGCCAGGGAATAGGTGTGGAAATTTAAAGCCCATCTGATTTAGCCCTTTTTGAGTTATAGAGGTTAATGTTCAGAATTTCTGGCCTACCTACTCCATGGAACAGGGTATAGTGGGAGTGTGACCAGAGGAGAGAGAGAGAAAGTCCTGATGTCCGCGTCTGATATTCTGAGTTACAGTAGAGAGGTAGGCGCCAGTAATTAGAATGCTGGTGTGAGTGTGACCAGCAGAGAAAGAGAGAGAGGTGAGGTTCTGATGTCCCCGTTTGAGAGTCTAAGAGGCAGGTGACAGAATGAAGGGTGATGGTGTGAGTGTTACCAATGGAGAAGAGTATGACAGGCCAGTGTGACAGGCCCTTAACCCTATGCAAGTGTTGCCAATCGGATGGTTGTATGTCGGAGCACAATATAGGAATAATATCAAACAGTTTCGTTCAAAATTTCAAATTGTATCAACCGAAATTTTGAAAATATTTAGTTACGGCACTATAGCTATACTGTACTTGTATGTGTTCGGCTTGACAACCTTGGCTCTCACCTTAGACCTTCAACCCAGCGTCCTGGGCACCATCAGCTTACCTTACCTATATATTAAAATAATGGTTAAACCTGCATTGTTTTCTGTCGGAGGTATTTAAGAATAGGACATGTGTTGTTAAAATATCAAGACAATGGCTAAACCTTATACTGTAGTTTCAGCGCAACATGTCCAATAAGTTCTCTGACATGATAACCATCTTGACATAATTGCTTATCAAGAGTTCATGGTGTGTTAGGAGTGTGACAATTATGTTGTCGGTAGTTCATTCATTTTCACTTAGCCTCACGATTGTTGGGTCAAAGGTGATGGCTGGTGGGTAGGGGAGGTGATGGTTTGTGGGGGAGAGGTGATGGTGGGTGGGCAGGGGAGGTTATGGTGTGTGGGGGGGAGGAGGAACTACATTGTCTTGGTGGTGATAGTGGTAGTGATGATGGGGATACTAGTAAGGATATTGACAGTAGTTGTGATGATGCTGGTGATAGTAGTATTGATGATGGTTATAGTAGTGATGATGATAATGCTAATGGTGATAGTAGTTGTGCTAGTAGTGATGGTGGTAATGCTAATGGTGATAGTAGTATTGCTAATGGTGATAGTAGTAATGATGATGGTGATAGTCAGGGAGATGGTAAGGATAAGCCCGTAATATACTCCATTCTGATGGTGACAGTATTCGTAATTATGGTGATAACTAGTAGTAGTGATGATGGTGATAATAGTAGTGATTGCCTTAGGAGCCCCAAACATTCTGTGGCAGTTTCCGACAGCACGGCCTGGGTGAAATCTAATATCTCCGGTTGCCTTGTTTAATCTGTATTCTATCGTACATAATAATCCTCAGTACCTTGTCTTTTACCCATTATATACCAGTGACAACATGTCCATAATGTTCTGCTAACTATTAGACAATTCTGTTCAGATTAGGAAGGATCCCTTAGTAATCAAAAGACCTCCAATTCTCTCATTTATCCCGTCTTACTCCCTCAGATCCTTCTTAAACTTAATAAAATCGTCGAAATATAGCTACAATAAGAATAAAAAGACGTCACAGGTACTGGAAGGGTTGATACGTTCTCTCTTCGTCTATGGCATCCCTGATAGAGAAGCCAAGCTACATTACCATTATTTTACCGATTTTCCTCTTCACTGAGATGATCTTGATTCATTAATGGTTAAGGCAAATAAGGGCATCCTTATCAACATATTGAATCCAGATCATACCCTCATAACCTTTGCTGATTATGACATATTAAGCCCCATCGGTATCAAGTATCGGGAAAATCTTAATGGAAATTCCTGCAAGATAATAGCTTCACACCTCTGGCTTCAGCAAGACCTTTCATTAATTTACCTTGGTTTACGACAATACTGGACCCACAGAATTTAAGGGAAGGGTTTACATAATTTAAGCGGAGTTGTTTATTTATTATTTATATTTATTCATTTATTTTATATATAATTATATTAATACAATTATTTTGTTTTTGAAGTTTGCTCACTAGACCTCCATCAAGCTTATATTTATAACCAAGGATCCTGACTCAATTCCTGGCAGCAGCATCCACGAACCAAAACCAATCACTAGACTACATGGCAACACACCCACAGACACCAAGAAATATCAAAACAACACCCAACACACGGCATCACACACAAATACTGTCCTCTCTCCCTTCCTGCCCACCCCAAACCAACTTCCAGAAGCACATCCATACTCATATCTCTCGCCGATCCATCCACTCACTCATAGACAACACGCAGCTGCAAGCACGACCTCATGAAATCCATCCTTCCAAATCCTCCCTTCCTCGCGAGGAGTGAGTCCACCTGGCCAGGCTGAGATGCGGACACCATCCAGCTCTTCTGAGCTATCAGAAGAGACTGGATGTAATACAGCACCCCATACCATTAAACACATCATATAAGACTGCATTTCACACAACCACTTACGCCAACAACACAATCTACACTCAATGAGAGCTCTGTGGGAAAGCCCGATCGTAGCCATGGCCTTCCTCAGGGGCTCGGGGCTGTTCGGCCAGGCAGCTTAGGGAACAGCAACAACAACAACCAAGGAGCCCCCTTTCAGAAAAATCTGTAAATGTTTTGGTAGAACAATTTCCCGGCTGAAACCCGATTATTCTTGCTATCGCTCGCCAGGAAATAATCGACACCTAAATTTCACAAAAGGTTTTAAAATTGACAAAGAAATGAGGCAAAAAGGTCTTAAAATTTTCGAACTAGGGGACGAAAGTCTTAAAATACAAATATTTTGAGGCTAAGAATGAGGGAGAAGGGGGTCCATAAAATAACACCCTTTGAGTGATAATATACCCTTAATCGTTTCTGTAGATTGTATACGCTCCTTTTCACAACCCATCCCATATCCTTAATTGACTACTTGCGAGTTTCAGGCTTTAAGGGGAGATGGTTCGTTTTTTCTAGACCCCCTTCTCCCTCATATTTAGCCCCATTGGTTTTCAGATTTTAAGATGTTTGCCACAATAGTTTGTCATATTAAGACCTTTCGCCCCATTTCTTTGTCAATATTAAGACCTTTCGTGCTATTTAGGTGTCGATTTTTTTCCTGGCGAACGATATTGAGCCTGTAATTTTGGAAGATCCAGCCTTCGGCCGGGAATTTTTTTCTACCGAAAAATGTACAAATTAATCTAGAAGGGGGATCTAATGGATGCTTTTTTAGGTATGGTATAGGTGTCTAGGGAGGTAAGTAAAAAAATATACAGTATATATAAAAATATAATATATGTGAAGACACAGTAAATACGAAAACAAAAAACTCAAGGAAGTTAGAACCGCAAACATCGACATAAAACAGAAATATAATAATAATTTAGATTTCTGATGGTTAGAAGGTATGATTAACTTGTCTTTATGTATTTATTACTACGACTGTATTACATTTTTTAGTTATTAATTCTGCTCAGTTCAGTTCAGTTGTATGGCGGAAGTATAACCTTCAAAACGGCACTTCCTGATGTATTGTTGTTTCTTGCGGTCTGGGTCTTTTCTGTTTGTATGATTGCATATCTATTATTTTATCATTTTAATTTTCCAAAATGTGTAGATAGTAACTTTATTTGTAGATAGTAACTTATTTTCTTCTATGGCCTCGTTGTTGAAGAGCAGGTTGCCAATGATGATATCTTCTTTCTCCTGGTAGGGCTGCTGCAGTGCTGGATTTTTTCTTCTCACCTCACTGTATGATGGGCAGTGTAACACAAAGTGCTAAATATGGATGTCTATATTTCTACTTCCTTATAGCTTGAAACTTGCAAGTGGTCAATTGCAGTGTTTATACTGCCAATGAATATTTTCTTTTGACGTATCTCTTGCCCATCCTCCCAGTCTCTTATCACTATATACTATTGCTGTATCCGTCATGCAATTAATCCTTTGAAGATACATTGACGCATTAATTGTCTGTTTTCTGGCTAATATTTGACGATGTTATTCAGATTAGGAAGTGTATATGGTAGTCAGAGGTTGAACTGCGATATTCATTACCCATTTAATTCCCACAAATCTTTCCTAAGGTTTTTATAATCGTTTAATGAATAACAAGGCAGAATATAATTTCCAAACAACTATATTAACTTCAACAGACGGCTAAATTCATAACACACATTTAGAGTGATGGTACCCAATTCAAACTAATACGCGATAAAAAAACAAATATTTAATCTGGGTTAAGGGATGCTAGAGAGAAGAAATGACTGGAAAATAATTAACTATATGGCATTTACAGCTTCTTATAATAGTACATTATTATTTAACAACAAACGTATTGGGGAAACAGATGCTATGTTGGTATGTCTCCCAGATTGAGTTAAATGACAGTGTTGGACCAGCCTCGTGAAGTGTCTGGTTACACTGTCAGAACTGCGGCCACAACAATGACATTAATCCAGGAAATTACAGCGTGATTACACCAAAAAATAATCGATACTCTGCTACCTGACAAAAGGGGATATATTAATGTCAGAAAATAAATGTTTTGTCGCCGGAATGCCTAGTTTTATATTAAAATGCAAGATAGAGTGGCAGTGATTTTCTGAAAGCTTGTTAGTGGAATGTTATGATTGCCATGTACCATATACCACCAAAATGATATGGTTATTGTTGATCTCTATAATCTGTGGCTGGGGTAGTACCTCTATAATATGTGGCTGGGGTAGTACCACCAACTTGTTCTAAAGAAAGGCGTTTGCTGATGTGAGGATGGGGGGTGGGGGGGTAGAGTGGAAGGGGTTTGGAGGGTGGGGTGGATATGTAGGTGGGATAGGTATGTAGAATGTTGTGGGTGTGTAGGATAGGGTGGGTGGGGTGGGTGGGTAGGGTGGGGTGGGTGTGTAGGACAGGGTGGGTGTGGATGGGGTGGGTGTGTAGGGTGGGATGGGTGTGTAGGGTGGGATGGGTGTGTAGGATCGGGTGGGTGTGTAGGATGGGGTGGGTGTGTAGGATAGGGTGGGTGTGTAGGGTGGGGTGGGTGTTTAGGGCGGGGTGGGTGTGTAGGATGAGGTGGGTGTGTAGGAAGGGGTGGGTGTGTAGGGTGGGGTGGGTGTGAAGGATGGGGTGGGTGTGTAGGGTGGGGTGGGTGTGTAGGGTGGGGTGGGTGTGTAGGGTGGGGTCGCTGTGTAGGATGGGGTAAGTGTACAAAGGAGTACAAAGGAAATCAAGCAACAACAGGTCTGGTGACCCTTCTAGGCTGCTCGTCCTCCAAAATACTGAGGATCAATTGTCCAAACAGTGGTTTAGAGTGGGTAAGGGAACATTGGAAAGGGAACTACTGCCCTGGAACTAATGTCCGTGGCAGGGTTAGGAAGTTAGTAGGGGACAGATGGGTTAGTAATTGAGGGGGGGATAAAATAAAGTTATTCATTTACAAACGCAGTTATTCGCGGGTTTGATGCAAGATATCTGTCTATGCGAAGTTTAAATGAATCAACGGTGCTGCAGTCTATAACGTCTCGGGGAAGCCCATTCCACAAGTTGACAACTCGATTGAAGAAGAAATTCTTAGATTCGTGCGAGTTAAAAGATTTACCGATAATTTTGCACCCGTTTCCCGCGTGTAATTAGATTGGTCAATAGTGAAGTACTTACTACAGTTCATATTGTCGATGTCTTTGATGGTTTTGAACACTTGAATTAAGTCGCCTCTTAATCTGCGCTGGGTTAAAGGAAATAGATTTAATTATCTAAGACGCTCTTTGTATGGTTTGTTCTTTAGGCTAGGTATCATTTTGGTAACTCTACGTTGAACTCGTTCTAGCTTGTCTATATCTTTTTGGTAATAAGGGCACCAGGATTGAACGCAGTATTCCAGAAGAGGGCGGACTAAGGAATTGTAAAGGGTTAGGATAACTTCTTTGGATTTATGCTCAAATGACCTGCCTATAAAGCCAATTATTTTGTTTGCTTTCTTAACAACTTCTGAACATTGTTGATTCGGTTTTAGGTTACTCGATAGTGTTACTACCAGATCGGTTTCTCTGTTTACATTCTTAAGCTGAGTGCCATTCATCAAATAGTTTGCTTTCTCATTTAGGTATCCGATATGTAGTACTTTACATTTATCCGCATTGAAACTCATTTGCCAAATTTGGGCCCAACGTGACAACTTATCTAGATAGTGTTGCATATCGTCAACTTGTTCTTTTGAGAGTACGCTATTTGCAATTTTTGTATCGTCAGCAAATTTTGAGATTGTACAGGTGAAACCCTCATCTATGTCGTTGATGTAAATTAGAAAGATAATTGGTCCTAGTACCGATCCCTGGGGTACCCCGCTACTTACATTGGTCCATTTAGATGCCTTACCGTTTATGACTACTCTTTGCTTTCTGTTGCTGAGCCAATTTTCTATCCATTTCAACACACCGTCTTGTATTCCATGCACTTTTAGTTTTAGCAGTAAACGTTTGTGGGGAACTTTGTCAAAGGCATTTTGAAAATCAAGGTATATAATATCTACAGCTTTAGTCTCATCATAGAGATTGAGAATATCGTGGAAGAAGTCTAAGAGATTTGATAAACAGGAACGTTTGCTATGAAAGCCGTGTTGAGTATCTTTATGCATGTTATTTTCCTCTAAGTGATTTACGAGTCTGTCTCTTATGAGCGTTTCTAGCATTTTACATACAACTTAGGTTAAGCTAATTGGACGATAGTTACTGAGTAGGGATTTGCTGCCTTTTTTAAAAATCGGTGTTACGTTAGCTAGCTTCCACTGATCAGGCATAGTTCCAGACTGCAAGGATTTATTGAATAGCAATGTCAGTGGCTTGGAGAGCTCATCCTTAGCTTCCTTTAGAACTCTAGGTGAGATTGTATCAGGTCCGGGCGTTTTATTTACCTTGAGTTTATCTAAACATTTCAATACTTCTCTCTCTGTAATGGTGATATTGCTTAGAACATCAGAATTATCTATCTGAATCGGCGATGCTGTTGGGATATCAATGAGGTCTTCTGTTGTAAAAACTGATGCAAAGAAGGTATTGAGGGCATTACTCATTTGAACTTCGTCTTTCGTATATTCTCCATTTTCATCGACTAACGGTCCTACAGTTGAAGTAACTACTCTCTTCTTTCTGATATAACTATAGAATTCTTTTGGGTTTGTTTTACTTTGATTCGCAACATGTAACTCCAGGGTCTTTTTACTTTGCTTAATTAACCTTTTGGCTTTGCGTCGTAGTTCTACAAATTTCACCCGTTCTTCGTCATTTTGTGAGGATTTTAATCTATCATTAGCAAACTTTTTAGCAAGCAGACAGTTTGAAATATCTTTATTCCACCATTTGGGCTTATCATTATGGCCAGTACGCCGTATTTTCGATGGTATGCAGTCTTGCACTGCTTTTAGGTAAGTGTTTGCGAATGATTCCCAAGATGTATTTATGTCGTTATTGTTAATTAGAAAGCTCCAGTCAGTTTCTTTAAACATTGCTCTAAGTCTACGAAATTTTGCTTGCTTGAAATTAGGGACTTTCTCGATGCTACTATTTGGTTCGTTACTAGTAAACTTTAAACTGAAAGTTATCGTACGATGGTCGCTGTTACTGAATTCATCACCGACATTCAAATTCTCTATCAACTCTTCTTTTGTTGAAAGTACAAGGTCAAGGACATTATTTCCACGGGTTGGAGATCTAACAAATTGGTATAGCGAACTCTCTTGCAAATTTGCATACAGGTCTTGTCCAGAGTGTGAAGTAATACTATCTCCCCACTTGGTCACAGGTAAATTGAAGTCACCAAAAATTACGGTATCATGCGAGTTACTCAAGTCTGAAATTTGCTCATAAATTTGTCGGTCAGTTTGCACTGATTGAGCTAGAGGTCTGTATATTAGTGCAAGTATTATTTTTGTACCTTTCTTAGTCTTTATTAGCACAAAGGATGTGTCGACGTTCACAACTTGGGGTTTTGACAAGAGGGTCGGGTTAAGACTTTCTTTGATCAAAAATAAAACTCCACCTCCATTTCTATTAATTCGGCTTTTCTCAAACATTACATAACCGGGAAGTGAATACTCTGCTAAAAAGTCTCTGTCTTCTGTATTGAGCCAAGATTCTGTTATGCCAATAACATCGTAATTTTCCGTAAACACTAGTTCCTCTAAATCTGAAAATTTATTGCGTATGCTACGAGCGTTTGCATAGAAAACATTCAAAATTTTAGATTTGGAATTCACGGAACGCTCTTTATTCAAATTGTTGGTTCTGCTCGGATCTACATTTATGTACCTGTCTGCCCTCAGTCCTCGATCCTCGTCCCCAATTGTCCTCGGTCCTCGGTGTCCTCGATCATTGTTCCTAGTGGTCCTCGGTCCTCGATCATTGTTTCTGGTGGTCCTCCGTTCTCGCTGTCCTCGATCGTCGTCCCTGGTAGTTCTCGGTACTCGATCGTCACCCCTGGTCGTCCACGGTCCTCGATCCTTGTCCCTGGTGGTCCTCGGGCCTTGAACCTCGTCCTTGGTGGTCCTTGGTTGGCTCTTCTTTTTCTCTGAAAATCCTTTACTGCGTCGTGAAGCAGGCGGCCAAATCTTGCTGCTCCCACCTGGTTCAGATGGAGTCCATCTGCTACAAACAGATGATCTTCATGGTAGAAGTCATTCCAGGTATTGATGAATGCAACGTTTTCTTCCTTGCAGAGTATAGCCAGACGACGATTTACGCTAGTGGCTATATTGAAGAATCGGCTCTCCACACCGATCCTGGGGACGATCCCTGATATGATGACTCTGCCTGACTTTTCCTTATATTTCTGAATCAGCGTCCGGTACTTCAGCATGAGGTCCTCCGATCGGGTCCGCTGCACGTCATTAGATCCAACATGAATGCCGTACATTGTGCGTGAGGTGGCTAACTTTGAAACTTCGTTGACTGCAGCTGCAGCGTCGTCCACACCGCCACCCGGGATACAAAAGCGCTTCCTGGTCCTGGGTGCCCTGGTGCAGAACTCCATAAGTTGTCCACGAGCCATGGAGTCTTCTACGAGCCGAATTTCTTCTATTTCTTCTTCGTCGTCTAAGTCCGCAAGAATCTGGTAACGGTTCTGGCACATGGTTTTGGTGATGATCCTCCTTGTGATGGGGCGAACGTTGTTTCTCACGACGCGGAAGTTGTCCTGAGATGGAGCTGAGTAATTTTTTTCCTGATGTGGTGCATCTACTGAAGCAGGTACCGCTATATCAGGCGTATAATGGGGTGGGTGTGTAGGATGGGGTGGGTGTATGGGATGGGTTGGGTGTGTAGGATGGGGTGGGTGTGTAGGGTGGGGTGGGTATGTAGGATGGGGTGGGTGTGAAGGATGGGGTGGGTGTGTAGGATGGGGTGGGTGTGTAGGATGGGATGCGTGTGTAGGGTGGGGTGGGTGTGAAGGATGGGTGGGTGTGTAGGGTGGGGTGGGTGTGTAGGAGGGGTGGATTTGTAGGGTGGGGTGGGGTGTGTAGGGTAGGGTGGGGTGGGTGTGTAGGATGGGGTGGGTGTGTAGGATGGGTTGGTGTGTATGATGGGGTGGGTGTGTAGGATGGGGTGGGTGTGTAGGATGGGGTGAGTGTGTAGGATGGGGTGGGTGTGTAGGATGGGGTGGGTTTGTAGGATGGGGTGGGTGTGTAGGGTGGGGTGGGTGTGTAGGAGGGGGTGGGTGTGTAGGATGGAGTGGGTATGTAGGATGGAGTGGGTATGTAGGGTGGGGTGGATGTGTAGGATGGGGTGGGTGTGTAGGGTGGGGTGACTATTTTTTTGTAGGATGGGGTGGGTGTGTAGGGTGGGGTGGGTGTGTAGGATGGGGTGGGTGTGTAGGAGGGGGTGGGTGTGTACTGTGTAGGATGGGGTGGGTGTGTAGGATGGGTAGGGTGTGTAGGTTGTGTAAGAATGGAAGATATTGTTACAGGCATATTTGTCTTTTGTCTCCTTCATGCACATAGATAAACAATCAAAGTTGCGACTATGACTCATCAAAGCCAATGGCCAACATACCAAGCAAAGAACATTACTTCCATCACCACTGTAGTCGATTCATTATGGGTATGCCAAATCTTTTGATTATTAACCTCTGTAACTCAAAAATGACTAAAGTAATCCATATATTATTTATATTATTCAGGAAAGGTCAGCCAGGTAATAGGTGTGGACATTTACAGCCCATATGCTCTAGCCCTTTTTTAGTTACATAAGTTAGAAATCATGATTTCTGGCCAACCTATAATGAAGGACCTTTACTCTAGCGCTATCTAAGCCAATCACTCCAACTACCTCATTATCAAACGTTATATACCACAATCATTTCACCAGACATTTTGCCAAACACCATATTTGCCAGTCTTGTATTCAAATTACGTACCGGTAGTTTATTGAGCTATGCACATTTGATTAGCAGTAATGTTTGAAAACATTTGTGAGGAATTTTAATATCTGTTTCATCTCCTGCGAGATCAACAGCGTAACCAAATGACTATCTGGACACCATGTGACCAATCTGCTGACTGACTGACTGATTATTGACAGAGTTGGTCACGTTCATGATGGATCTTTGCAATACTGTTGCCAGAAAATCATAAACAGTTTTCGTTTGCGGCCTTGCTACGATAACTTGAGTTGGATTGTAGAAGCAAGCTTAGTTTATGCAACTTTTTATTGATGATAATTCGTGTGTGCAAAAGTCGAGAATGATTAAAGGTATATAACTTACTTACTATTTTACCTATAATACCATTCTCTTTAATTATGGAATAAGTCGTAACTTCAGCCGTCGTCACCCATAAACTTGCCTCTATTATCCTAGCACGTAAGGGTTGAAATAATCACTATGACATATTAACCCCAATATAAGTCATTTAGTTGATAAAATTCTACAAAAAAAAAAAAAAAATAAAAGTCCCCAATAAAACACACACACACACACACACACACACACACACACACACACACACATTCATAGGTTTGCCTTTATCATCAGAGTTAAATTAAGCGCTCACAGGTAGTTCTTTCTTCTACTATGACTCGTAATAGAACATTGTGAGTAAGGAGAATATTTCACAGGGTTTGCATAAGAAAATTACAGCTATAAATCAACTGTGTCAAGAAAAACGAAGATTCAATACAAAATTATACCATAATTTGGCGGTACCCATTTTCAGTAGTATACATTAAATATAAATATTATATGGTACGTAATATATGTAAATTAATCAAGCCTTACATATATTTATCTTGAATATAGACCAGTTAAACATTGAGGGTGGACGCAAAAGGATACAGGAGAGACAGCCAGAGAACAGGCAGGGTAAACAAAGCTAAATAATGTACTCACAAACTGTCTTGATAGCCTAGTGCTTAGTGTGCGGAATTTCGGTGTGAATATCCTAGGTTCGAGTCCTTGGAGTACCACGTGTATTCTTTACTTTCATTGATTTCATTAGTTAGGTTTATTTGTAAATTAATTGGTGAGTTGGTGAAAACAAATATAAATATAGTGAGTTAAACAGAAGCCAAATAAATTATGGTCTGGCTTTCTGGTGAAGAGGTAAAACATATAAATAAATAAATATACAGTATATAAAAGGAGGGAGAGAGTTAAAATGGAAGAGATCAAAGAAATGTGAAACTAAAACTTCTATTCAATAAACTAACACCGCCCCCAACCCAACTTTCCTTCAAACACACACACTCACAAACGCGTGCCTAGTACTTGAACAGTGTGTGTCCAAGCTTGTGAGTGAGTGTGTGAGGTGGACTGAGTGTGGACAGGTGTGGGAGGAGTGTTATTCATTGTTGAAAGGTGAACTTTGAGTGTTGCCAACCGGGGTTGCAGGTGAAGAGTGTAGAACTAGTTGTTCAGAGGAACCTAATGTACATTCAAAAGCATAAATGGTGACGTACCCATCTGAATCAATATTGAAGGTAAACAAACCAATATGAAACTTAATGCTAGTAAAACATGCTCCATTATTATTAGTAGATCTCGTACCTTGGATCCTCCCCATCCCTATCTACAAGTTTCTGGCGAGCAAATTGAGTGTGTGGATACTCTGCGGTTGTTGGGAGTTACTCTGGATCCCAAACGGATTTTACTTTGGAAAAGCATATTCGTTCTTTCTCCTCTTCCATTTCCCAGAAAATTGGTCTGTTTCGCAAGTGTTATAAAACGTTTGCTTGTGACGCCACAGTTATCAAATTTGTTTATGTTTTTATATTGCCACACTTCGAGTATTACTCATCAGCAGCTGACTGCCATCTCAAGTTGCTTGACAGGTCCCTGAATTCTATCAGTTTTATTCTACCTCATTTGTCTCTTGATCAGTATCGGCGTAAAGTTGGTGCCCTTATACTTTTATTTAAAATGTTTAACAATCCTCAGCATCGCTTACATGGGGTCCTGCCTGGGCCCTATGTTCGGAATCGTGCAACTAGATTCACAAGCAATCTTAATGATTTTGCCATGAGCCGTGTGAATTTTTCTACTACACAGTTTTCACGGTGTTTTGTGCCGGTCATGGTTGACTTGTGGAATCAGTTGCCAAAATAATGAGCTAGTCAATTTAGCTCATATCTCCGTTTCTAAGTCGAGTTATTATTTTGTTTTACAGCATTAATTCTATTGTTTAAAGGTATTCAATTCTATATATATTTTGTTTTTTATTTATACTTGGCATCCTCCATTGTGTAATATTTTATTATGAATTTTATTTGTGTTCAATATATATATTTTTTTCCTTCTTCTTAGTTGCCATAGTCTCTATCCAGTGCCTCCTCGTGTTTTGTGTGGATTAATCTTGTTGGTGTTTCTGCACCCTGGTTGGAGGCTTCGGCATCTCATATAATAAGTACTTACTTGCGTCCAAGCTGTTTTAATAATTTAGTTGTACTGTCTCAAATTTTCTTTCTCTTCCTTTCTCTGCAAAATGTAAGTGTTTGACAAAACGTTAGGGCACATGTGAAGTGAATACCCTCACATAAAGGCTAATGCAAATACAGAAACTAGAAAGAAAAATAAACAAATATTCACTGACTACACTATACGAGGCATAATTTAGGTCAGTGCCTTTACCTCAAACTGTCTATATAATAATATAATATAATATATATAATATGTTTATGTAAACACATTCAACTGTCTAAATTTGATAACGTACGGTTATAATGGAAGTGGGACAGAAGATAACAATTTTAATTAAGGTCCAGTGTGTAGTACATAATTTTCAGTAATGCACTTTACCTGCAATTGTTTCACTTATTCCCTCAACAATATTTACTCTGCCACTATTTAAACAACCATCACAAGTACCTCACAATCAAACACCATAAGACACGATCCTATCACCAGACAGTTCGCCAAACACCACATTCACCACTCCTGTATTCAGATGACGTAGTTTATAAACACACAGGATCGTCCCTGATTAAGACTGAGTGAAGGTCCCTTCGAGTTCCAACTCCAGACAGTTCAAGTGACCACGTCTTTAATGATGTGTTAATATATTCAGACTGTTATCTCCCCGCCGCTAACATCACGGTGGTGGTGGTGGTGGCTCTGAAATAAGCAGTCATGAAGGTGTAAGGTATCTATTAACAGCACCACCTACTCAAATGGTCAAGGTGTTATGTGGTGTGCTGTAAGCTAACATACACAGTACATAGCATAGGGAAGAGCTTTGGGGAGAGATCAGTGGTATGCAACAATGCCCCACTGAGCACGAGTATTGGTAACTGATTAAAAGCAAGCATTATACAAAGGGCGGAGCAACATTTTCATTGATCAAATCCGATCACAGTTCAAATGAAAATCATATAATTATATTTTATCCTCGCTCAAGCAACCATTACCAATCAGCTGAAATAGAGTGATTCAAATAAAATGTAGATATTCAAGTATAGTTATCTCATTCTCAAAGATCTTGTTACACTAGCATATGCAGGATTACTTATAGGGTCTTGGGCTATGAACTAAAATATTTGTTTTTGTCAACACTGCTGAGAGTTATTTATTATTATTTGTTATTCCATTGGTACTTAATCAGTAACATATTATTCAGATGGTGAGTTCGGTAACGACATTAGTAATTTTGTCTCAAGTAAACCTATTACTCTTCCAGATTTGCCCGAAATAGTAAGGATTTTTTTTTAATAATGACCCTTGTGATATTTATTCTTAAGCATTCGTCAATCTAGTTAACGAAAGACATATTTCAATCCGATTATATAGGGAGATTGTTAAAGTATAGAGAAAGCAAAAATAGGAATTAGTGAACCACTTGTTGCGATTATATACAGTATAGTAGGTAGAAAGTTGGTTGGGTAAACAAATCCTGTGTAGATAATTACCTCTCTGGGATTCAAACCCTAACCACTCAGACTATAGTTGTGTACCAACGACAGTGATGTGTGTGGAAATGAAGTAGGTAAAAATACGCAAATAAGTAACACTAACCCCCCTTAACCCCTTCTGTACCGACGTCGTTTTTTCATATATTCTAGCTATGTGTATACGATTTTGTGCCGTTTAAGAATTATCTGAGGTAGTAAAAAGGGTTAAGTGAGATTGTTCGAAGCCTGTTTATTGCTGGAGGCCCTTTATATACGGAGTATAATCGTCTAATAGTAGCCAGCATAAAGTTAATAGGACGGTACCGGTACTGAAAGGGTTACAGGGATGGTGTGACGAGTACAGAAGGAAGGACAGCAGATTATGAGATTGAGTTCATTATGCAGCCATGTAAGGAATAGCCAGATGATTCCATTTGGTATTGCTTCACGGGCATTTGTTCTGCATTTAACCCTTTGAAGATTATGACGCATTTTGATAGTTAATTCTATCTATTATTTGACGATCTTATACCGTTTGGGAAGGATCAATGGAAATTATATGGGTAAAGACTATCTCAATAATCCCACTGGCTTCCATATACCATTCCCAATCTGAATGAAATCGTCTAATAATTGCCAGAAAAAAAAAATATATGCTTCAACGGAATTACATCACAAGTATAGTTTAACCCTTTCAAGATACGAATAAACATTTCGTTTCTATTTTTCCCCCGGAATTGTTTAGCCTATTATTTTCAGGTTAGGAAGGGTGTTAGGAAGTCAGAGGGATAATTGTAATAGACTGTATCCTTTAAATTCCCACAGATCCATCCTAAGCTGTACAAACACGTCTAATGATGGACAGAATATACTGTCAAAGTGCGTCATAATCCTCATGGGGTTAATCATGAAAGAAAACAGACCCTCACTCCGATATGGGATGCTATAAGTGTTCTATGCATAATATTTGCTAAGGCCAAAAGTCAGCTGTTTTAACATCAGACCAAATTCGGTCTTCAGTCGTTTGTAGATCTCAACCTTGGCCTTGGCTTTGGTCTCGTATTTTGTGTGGGTATGGGAAGGATGGAAGGGTGTGGTATGGATGGGAGGGTGTGGGAATGATGGAAGGGTGTGGTATGGATGGGAGGGTGTGGGAAGGATGGAAGGGTGTGGTATGGATGGGAGGGTGTGGGAAGGATGGAAGGGTGTGGGAAGGATGGAAGGGTGTGGAAAGGATGGAATGGTATGGAAAGGAGGGATTTGAGCAGAGCAAACTTGACGAAATAATGTAAGTGATGAATGAAAGGACGGATATAAGAAGACAAAGGTGGTGTCACACGAACGCATTTTGTTCTGGCAATTTTCGTTGAGCAAGTTTGTTCTCGTACTCTTTTGAGGCTCATTTGCATTGGAATCGGATACTAGATCGAAGGTAGATTATGTTAGGTAGTTGAATTCATACGTAACTAAGTTTTTGAAGCGGCCAGACTACAATTGCCCGTAAAAATTGACGGGAAATTTACTCGTGTCAGGAAGAAAGTTAGGTAATTAATAATATAATACTCCAATATATATATATCGGGATAATCTAGGGTAAAATAAGCAACTAAAACCGGTGTCACACCAGCGATTTTTCCGGCAATTGTGATCTGGCATCTGCTGAATTAAAGTTATGTATTATTTCAGTCTCTTATACTGATTGCAATGCGAAAATACGATTTTTTTTAAGAGGAATACTTCCTCATCGAAAATTGACGGAAAATGCGCTCGTTTGGCATCGCCCTAGGAGGAGTATTTTTTTTAACCCCTTCTCCCTCATGTTAAGCCCCATTGTTTATATATTTCAAGACGTTCATCCGATTGTTTCGACGATGTTAAGACCTTTCGCCTATGTTCTATGTACAAATTAAGACCGTTCGTGCCATTTACATGTAGATTTATTCCGAGCGATATTGTGCTGTAATTTAGAAGGAACCGGGATTCGCACAGGACATATTTCTACCGAAATAAACTAACTAAATATACATAGATATTTCTAACTGCAGAAATAAATAAATATAAATCTCCTCAAATTATATAACTCAATAACTCACACCTGTTCGGGATAAAGGACTACTGTATCCCTTATGTTGGGACGATTATATCACTCAATAACTCACACCTGTTCGGGATAAAGGACTACTGTATCCCTTATGTTGGGACGATTATATCACTCAATAACTCACACCTGTTCGGGATAAAGGACTACTGTATCCCTTATGTTGGGACGATTCGGGATAAAGGACTACTGTATCCCTTATGTTGGGACGATTTCCCTTCGAACTCTTTCCAGTTATCTACAAACAGTACATTTTCTCGGTCGCATATTTGTTTCATTTAGTTAAAGTGGTTTCACACAAGCGTATTTTCGAGCAATCTCGGGCAATCATGTTCTGTCAACTTCAAGTATTACCATAATATTATTCAGCCACTTAGCGTAATCTACCCTCATTCTACAGTACTTTCAGCCTCCAATGAAAAAGAACCCCAAAATACTGCGACAAAAATACTTGCTCATCGAAAATTGCCGGAAAAAGGGCTCGTGTGACATGGCCTTTTTTCAGTGGTCGATTACTACCGTAGGAATTCGTTTTCAACCTAGGGATCATTTCGTTTAGCACACATTTTAATTGTATAGCCACGTTTGTTATATTCCTTAACAGTGTTCGTACCAAGCAGGGTCCCTTAACCCTGGTACCAAGTATGTCCTTCATAGGGGACAGGGCTTTGCTATTATACAAGATCCTGTCGGTATGGTGGATTGATAAACATAAACTCAGAGAAGTTGACATAATTGATATAAACACCATATGAGGAGGCGCACTTTATTGACAACGTTTCGCATATAGCTTCAAAAGGATTGGCCTGATTAAGCTATATGTAAAACGCTGTCGGTAAAATGCTCCTCCTCATACGGTGTTTAACCCTTTGATTACCAGTGATTACCATTTTAGCTTTATTCTGGCTATTATTAGACGATTCTATTAATTTTCAAAAAGGCCTCCTTCAATTAACAGGCTTCGAACTGTCTCACTTAACCCTTTTTATTACCACAGATCCTTCTTAAACTGCACAAAATCCTGTAAATGTAGCTTGAATATAATTAATTAGACGTCGCTGTTACAGAGGGAAGGGTATATTTTTTGGTCGATTATTTCATATATAAACTATATATATTTTGTTTTTTCTCCCTAGACCTCCATAAAACTTAAAACCCATCCATTAGATCCCCCTTCTAGATTAATTTGTAAATTTTTCAATAGAAAAATGTCGCAGCCAAAGGCGGGTCCTCCCAAAATTACAGGCTCAGCATCGTTCGCCAGGAAAAAAATCGATAGCTAAATAGCACGAAAGGTCTTAATAATGACGAAGAAATGGGGCGAAAGGTCTTAAAATCGACAAACTAATGTGTCAAACATCTTAACATCTGAAAACTAATGGGCCTAAACATGAGGGAGAAGGGGGCCTGCAAAACCAGTCCATCTGCCCTTAATATTCACAAGTTATGGTGGAGTTACATGAGGAAGAGGGATGCGAAATAACGTGAACTGTTATTGAAGAGATGGATATAGAAGAAACAAGAGTAAATTCTGGGGAGATTTTCATTTAAGGGATTACTTTTCGAACTTTCTTCTCCCTCATGCTTAGCCCCATTAGTTTATAGATTTTAAGACGTTCGCCCCGTTATTTTGGCAATTTTAAGACATTTCGCCCAATTTCTGTCAATTTGAAAATCTTTCGTGCCATTTAGGTGTCGATATTTTCCTGGCGAGGGATAGCCAGCCTGTAATTTAGGAGAAACCGGCCTTAGGCCTGGAAATTTTTCTACCGAAAAATTTACATATTTATAGCGAAGGGAGTTCATGGGGGTATTTCTTAAAAGCTTGATGGGGGTATAGTAAGCAAACTTAATGTTTCTCCATAAATTACAGTACAAAATGGGATACCTGTTTGTTTGCGTGCCTCACTCACTTACGGACACCCTCGTTCATAAATCATGTCTAATCCAGCCATAGATCATTTGTTCTTAATAACCATCAATCCTCACTCGCCCTTTCCTTCTCTCTCTCTCTCTCTCTCTCTCTCTCTCTCTCTCTCTCTCTCTCTCTCTCTCTCTCTCTCTCTCTCTCTCTCTCTCTCTCTCTCTCTCTCTCTCTCTCTCTCTCTCTCTCTCTCTCTCTCTCTCTCTCTCTCTCTCTCTCTCTCTCTCTCTCTCTCTCTTCCTCTCTCTCTCTCTGTCTCTCTCTCCTCTCTCTCTCTCTCTCTCTCTCCTCTCTCTCTCTCTCTCTCTCTCTCTCTCTCTCTCTCTCTCTCTCTCTGTCCTCTCTCTCTCCTCTCTCTCTCTCTCTCTCTCTCTCTCTATCTCTATATATATATATATACCGGTATATATATATATATATATATATATATATATATATATATATATATATATATACCGGTATATATATACCGATATATATATATATATATATTTATATATAAATATATATAAAAACAAAATATATATATATATATATATATATATATATATATATATATATATATATATATATATATATATATATATTTTACATATGACTATATTAACAGTTACTATGTCAGTTTTCCAACTCATTTGTTATGTTTTTATTTTTAGTTTGCTCTTTAGACCTCCATCAAGCTAAAAAGAAATGCCCCAAGAATCCCCTTCGAAATTAATTTATACATATTTCGGTAGTAAAATGGCCCTGCCGAAGGCTGGTTCCTCCTAAATTGGAGGCTCGCTATCGCTCGCCAAGAAATGATCGACACATAAATGGCACGGAGAGCCTTGATAATGGCAAAGAAATGTGATAAAGGTCTTAAAATTGTCAAACTATTAAGGTGATCGTCTTATAATATCAAAATAGTGGGGTTAAAATTATCTATAGTAGTCCCATATCGTATTGCAGTCAGTTTGGTTGGGATTAATACATTTGTTGTGGCTTGTGAATAAAAGGAGGATATGAGTAAGATGGATCAAAATTTACATATTGTAAACATATAGATTACTGAATAGAAACACCATATGAGGAGGAGCATATTTTTGACAACGTTTCGCAGATAGTTTCTTCGGGTCAGTGACCTGAAGAAACTATTTGCGAATATTTATCAATAAAGTTATCCTCCTCAATTGGTGGTTCTATTAATTCTGTCAATTTCTCGAAATTAATTTGTATATTTAGGTTTATGCCAGATAACACCAGAACAAAGTAAATATTAGTCTGATGGGTGAGATTTGATATGTTTGATATGATTGTTACACAAGTGTCATAATTACATCATATCAAAAGGGCCAAGATACATACGCAATATACACCCTAATATGGGTGATGGTGAGGGGTACAGACATCTGAGAGTAGTGTGGGTGATGGTGAGATGTGTGGGTGGTTATGGGGGTGCAAGACGGGGGGGGAGGGAGGAGAGGACTGGCCATAGTGTTTATCAGGACTCACAAAAAAGACATCTTGGTGATAACAGCGTGTGACCGAGTCATAAACTACAACCTGGGTGGTCCACCCTGTTCTCTAGCATATACAGTATACCCTGTTCAAAATATGTAGGCTAAAACTCTTGAACAAGAACCTCTATAGCTCACAAACGACTATAGTAATCCAGCTCATCTTTCTACTATTTGTGAAGGGTCAGTCAGGGAATAGGTGTGGACATTTACAACCCATTTGCTCTAGCCCTTTTTGAGTTACCGAGGCTAGGGTTCACGAATTCTGGCTTACCTACTTGGAATAGGGTATAGCTTGTCACTGAGTCACTAACAAATGTGTTTTCCCTTTGCAACGCCTGATAGTGAACAAATAGTATGGGAATGAGTGTTGTATACAGAAAGTACACGGTCTAGCACTCTCATTTCTAAAGTTAATGTGATTTTTCAAGTAATTGCGTCCATTAACGGCGTTGCGAAGGGAATGAATTGTTTACGAATACAAGCATAAACATTTTTGTTTATTGTATCGTAACTATGTGGTCTGTCAATCGTATCCGATTGTTTGCACTATAATCTGAATGTAAATTTATGTGCCAAATTTGTTTCCCTTTCAGAGCGTTTACCTTGTAATTCTTTATCTTAAATATTGTTACCGGTACTTTAAAATCCATCTCCATTTATCACCAGTGAAAAAATATGAAAAAAACAAATAAAGAAACTGTGCCATTACATTCCATTATCCCTTTCACTATAAGAATAGTTACTTGTTTATGCCAACCACAATAACTAATTACTATATACCTTAACAACACACACACACACTCTCTCTCTCTCTCTCTCTCATGGAAAATTGTTGAAGGAATTGGAAATGTTGGGCATTAAAGGAAAATTCATACATGGATAAAACGCTGTCTGACAAACAGAAGGCAGAGAGTTGTGATAAATGGAGTAGAATCTGAGTGGGAGCCAGTTTATAGTTGAGTGCCTCAGGGATCGGTCCTGGGGCCATTTTTGTTTTTAATCTATATAAATGACATCGATGTTGAACTAAATAATACTATCTCAAAGTTCGCTGATGACACAAAGATAGGAAAATCAGTATTAACAGAAGAAGACAGACATAAACTGCAATCTGATTTAAATAAAATAGTAGAGTGGTCGGAAAAATGGCAGATGCCATTCAATGTTGACAAATGCCAGGTCTTGCAAATAGGTAATCTATCTATCTATCTATCTATTGCCGGACGCCTTACTCCCCTTACGAGGGTGGCCATACACAGAATGCCCCCAAGCGGACCTATTCACTGTGAGAGAGACAACCCGAGCCAGTTTAGTGAAGGACTTACAGGATTGACCACTCAATTTAGGATCCGTCCGACTCCGAGGCCCTCTGTGTATCTTGTTAGCACTATTTTTCTACAGTGGTGTTCGGCTAATCCATCCACTAACCTGCCTTACCCTTAGGTAAGCAGTACGGATTTGTATCAGGTTTATTCCCCTAGACAGGTTGCCAACCAAGGCTGACGAGTCCCATCCACCCGGATTTGTATAAGGTTGTCTCCCCTAGATGAGTTGCCGACCAAGGCTAACGAGTCCCATCCACCCATAATAGGTAATCAAACAAAAAATATGAATACAAGATGAAAGGCCAGCCAATCAAAACAAGTGCATTAGTTAAAGACCTGGGTTTCCTATATCAGAAAACCTAAAGACCTCATATCAATGTGCAGCAGCTGCGAATAAGGCCAATCGAGCATTGGGATATATTAAGAGATTTTTTACTTATAAAAATTAGAACATTATAGTACCTTTATGTAAAAGCATAGTGAGGCCCCATCTTGGATATGGCGTGCAATTTTGGTCTCCTTGTCTGAGCAAGGACATTGAGAAACTCGAGTCGGTGCATCGTAGAGCGACAAAGTTGATTCCGTCACTAAGAAATAAATCTTTTAATGAAAGATTAAACAAAAACAAAATATGTATTTTCACTTACGAAAAGAAGATTGCGAGTTCAATTAATCGAGTGTTTCAAGATACTAAAGGAATTTGACAAAATTGATGTAGATTCACTTTTCAAAATAGATAATAGTTCATTAACTCGGGATAATGGAATGGAATTAAAAACCAGGAGGGCGAATCTCGATGTCACAAAGAACTTCTTCAACTACAGTGTGGTCATCGAGTGGAACAAATTGCCTGATATATTGGTACAATGTAAGACAATTGACACATTCAAAAGAAGTCTAGACGTTCATTTTGAGGAGGTGGGAATAATATAGGTAAAAAAAAAAAAAAAAAAAAAAAATTGGTTAAGCATCAGTAGTATATAATATTTCGCATCTTCGTTCTTTACTATACATTTCCCAGTAGAAGTTTTTCTCATTCTGCTGGGGGACTTCTTTCCCCAACTTAATTTCATACCGACCAACGGTCGGAGGGAGAGGCGGTGCTATCCTTGCCTTCCACTTTGTAGCAAATTCTATCTTATCTTATCATTAAATCCGGACTACCTAGTAGGGACCGCAAGGCCTGTGTAGGCTGTGTATCTATGTAACTATATGTAACTAACTCAAGTACAGGTCAATGTGAGAACCAGCAACACAATGTAACTCAAACGAATATATAAAAGTCTGTCAGTCATGTCTGGAATAGAGGGGAACCTTCACTCTCAGCTATAACAAATATAACAAGTATTATTTTTGTTTTCTTTTTGTGGTAGTTAAGGGGTGAGGTCACGAGGAACCTTTTTACCCTGCCATAGATCAATTTTACTGTTAGGCGATCAGAACAGAGGCAAGGGGTGTGAGGAGATTGCCCAACTATCTCCACCAGCCGAGAATCGAACTCGGTCCTCCCGGTTAAAAACCGAGCGCTCTACCAATGTCGCTACTGGTCACCCGTATAATTATTTTGTACTATGCTGTTTCGTATCATACACGGTTAACCACTTCGGCACCACGACCTAATGTTCATGATATTCTGGTTATCATTAGACGATTTTCTTTAGCTTATGATCAACCTCTAAGACTCATAAAGGTAAATATTATCTCAATAAACCCTCTGAATAACATAGGTAATTTTTAAACTGCATAAAATCGCTTCATTGTGTACAGAAGCAAAGGGTAAAAATACGTCATCGTGCTGAAGGTGTTAATTCTGCAGAATCTGGATACGAATTACATAAGGCTAGGTTATAATTATTTTGGAGCTGCGCAACATCTTACTCAGTTTACGAAGAAAGACTAGTTTGAGTTGTTTGCAGTGATAACACCACCACCTACTGTATACTATTCTATATATGGAATATTTTAATATATATATATTTCACTCCCAACACCATACACCTCCCAATGAAATTAATGAAAGCATATGATCCACCCGAGATTCGAACCTGGGTTACCACATACAGATCTTAAACACTCAAACCATTACACCATCAAGGCATTAATAAATAAATACCTGTGTTACCTTCACATTAAGTAAATTTACAATGTTGGTCACGCATTTGAATTACTTCAAACTATAGTCTTTCATTTAAGTATACTATCCAAATTGCTGATTAGTGGTTAAGTTGGGGGGGGGGGAGGTGGGGGGGGGGGGAACCTCTTCTCCCTTATGTTTAACTCAAATAGTGTTTAGATTTTATGACGTTCGCTCAATTAGTTTCATACAATTTAATTATCGATTATATCCTTGCCAGCCTGTAATTTAAGAGGAACCGGCCTTCGTCCAGGGCAGTTTTCTACCGAAAAATGCACAAATGTATTTGGAATGTATTTCAGTAGATATAAATCTACTGAAGATGTGCAAAGAAAGCACAAAACGTTTAGTGAATAAATAATAGGACAAATAAAATGAAAGTTGACGTATTATTCAACACCTAATTGAAAATAATCATGAACTTTGGAAACTTAATATATCATATGAATGATGAAATCAGACATACAGTGAGAAATATTGAAACAACAAGTAAAAAGTTAGTAAAAAAACAAATATGCCTTGGTCTTTAATAAATTTTGCCTCAACAATGAAAACATACTGCCTACTTATACAAATATATATATATAGTTGAACTAGAACCGGTTAGTACAATCTAAGCATGATTGGGTATTTATATTACATATGTTAGTGATGATCGATGTTCAAAGTAAACAATAACCAATTATATTCACCGTAGACAACCCCGGGATTGAACACGTAACTCTGTTACAAATCCAGCGCTATAATCACTCGGTCACACCTCTTTATAAATAGTTAAAACTGATTTACTTTGGTGAAAAGAACAGAGTGTCACGTAACACCATGTTGAACTTCATTATTGGCCATATATGTAACATTTTATATATAAATACATGTAAATAGCTTACACATACCAGTCATTTTACTTATTGTATGCAATAAATTTAAGCCTTGTATTTGGAAAAGAAAAACAAATATTATGTGTAGCATGTAACACACACACCGTCAATAAATTACAAGATATATATATGCAAGTATAAGCTGCACGATATATGCAAGTATAAGCTGCACGATATATGCAAGTATAAGCTGCACGATATATGCAAGTATAAGCTGCACGATATATGCAAGTAATAAGCTGCACGATATATGCAAGTATAAGCTGCACGATATATGCAAGTATAAGCTGCACGATATATGCAAGTATAAGCTGCACGATATATGCAAGTATAAGTTGCACGATATATGCAAGTATAAGCTGCACGATATATGCAAGTATAAGCTGCACGATATATGCAAGTATAAGCTGCACGATATATGCAAGTATAAGCTGCACGATATATGCAAGTATAAGCTGCACGATATATGCAAGTATAAGCTGCACGATATATGCAAGTATAAGCTGCACGATATATGCAAGTATAAGCTGCACGATATATGCAAGTATAAGCTGCACGATATATGCAAGTATAAGCTGCACGATATATGCAAGTATAAGCTGCACGATATATGGAAGTATAAGCTGCACGATATATGCAAGTATAAGCTGCACGACATATGCAAGTATAAGCTGCACGATATATGCAAGTATAAGCTGCACGATATATGCAAGTATAAGCTGCACGATATATGCAAGTATAAGCTGCACGATATATGCAAGTATAAGCTGCACGACATATTAGCATGATAAGAGGTGAGTGAGCCTGGTCTGAATAGCGTGTAACACGCAGGTCCTTCATAATTTACAACACAATATATCCAGGTCAACATAGTGGTCAACATAAGTTGGTGAAAGTTTATATGAGGGGTTACTATCAACATTGAGCAAGGAGATGGGTATTTGTCACTGGTGGTCGTTGCATCGGGACAAACTCTAATCTTGTATACTATAATTATTAGTAAAATTATATGTACGGTACATCCTCACTTGTAACTCAACTCGGCTTTTAGGTCTTATATGGAACCCATCATCCAATCAAGCTCATCGGTTTTACCCTGGTTTTCAACGTGCTATTGTCTATTAATGTTAATTAGTGCAGATATCTTTACCACAAACCTTTATAACTAAAACACGACTAGAGCAAATTGACCTAATATTTCAACCTTTTGGGAAGAGCCAGCCAAGGAATAGGTGTGGAAGTTTACAGCTCATTAATTCTTCTCTAGCCCCTTTTTAGTTATAGTAGGTTTGGTGTCATAATGTTTGCCTAATTGTAATGAATTAACTATACTTTCACTCGATACAACGGATATGTTATGTTAGTTATGTTCGTTTATCTATAGATTAAAACAATAATAATGATAACCTATTCGTATTTATAATACTTGTCTCTAGTACTGGTCTAAGTACTGAACTATCTCCGAAACTCATAAACATGCTAAAAAAGTGCGTAGCTATACAGAAACTAACCACTTGAGGATTTTGACATTATATTATGACTACTATTAGACGATTTTATTAAGTAAAGTAGGGATCTGCGCGAGTCAAAAGGTTAATTGAGATCGGCTCTACCCCTTTCATTAATAGAGGTTTGTCTTAAGCTATATAAACTCGTCCAATAATAACCAGAAGAAACGGCTATAACGTGTCATGATCCTCAAAGAGCTAATTAATTTCTAATATAGTGAATGTATTCAAGGAGTAACCCAAGGAGCTTGTTATAGCCTATACTCCATTATAGGTAGGCCAACAATCTTGATCATTACCCTCTATAACTCAAAAACTACTAGAATAATCGAGCTAATAGTTCTACCATTTGGGCAGAGGTTGCCAGGGAATAGGTGTGTAAATTTACAGCCCATTTCTTCTGGCCCCTTTTGAGTTACAGAGGTTAGGGTTCAAGAGTATTGGCCTACCTCTTTGGAACAGGGTAAAACTCTTCATGACCTTTGACCTTGACACGTTGTTAGTGTCAGTTGTCAGTGTGTCCATCATGTTGTCAATTGTCAGCCATATTAGTCACCATCACTGACCCAACACACCTCTCACACAAGGCTGTAAGGAGGCACCAGTGTGAGTGATTGGCTATTATTCTCTGACGATAAAGGTATCTGAGTTGACTAATTGGTGGTGGTAGGTGGGAAAATGTCGGTGGGAGGTGATGAGGTTGTGGTGATGGTAGGTGGTAAAATGGAGGTGGGAAGTGATGAGGTGATAGGTGATGGGGTGGGAAGTGATCAGGTGGTGTGGGGACACATTTAGACAGGACTTTGTAGGTTGGTATGCGAGGGCGAAAGATAATTGATGAATTGAACATTTGGTGAACGGTAAATGCAGTAGATCAGTTAATGGTAGTGGAGAGACACTGACTGCCGTGAGTTTTTCCCTAGACCAATCAGAGCAAGTGGCGCTGCCCACCAACTGCTCTGTGGTAATGAAGAATGTTTAAGGTCGTAAGGTGGTGAGAGTGTTGTGGGTAGAGGTGTTGGTTCTTTCTGGACCACGCAGAGCAAGTGGTTCCGCCCACAAACCATTCTGTGGTCCAGAAGAATGTTCAAGCTTACGGTTCACAAAGAGTAACTGGCTTGCTATTAAATGCAGGGGTGGGGGTTGGGTGGGGGGCGAGGGTTCTTCGAGTACTGCCCTTCAGTAATATAACTGACTAGCAGGGGTACCCGGCGTTGCCCGGGTTTAAATTCTACTACCATAATCACCATCATCAATCACTACTACCACAATCATCACAATACTACTACTACCATAATCACCGGCCTCGACCTCCCTGTGCCTCATTAAACGGCGACCTCGATTTCGGCCGCTAAATGACCTCCGATTTTGGATCTGACCTCATCCGTACCCCCATTTTGGGGGGCTGCGAACAACTTTCGTTCCATACACCTTTTCGATCGGAGGCCTCCTTCTGCCCCAAACGGCATTTTTTTTTTTTTTCAATTTCGGCCTCGAAACGACCTCCGATCGTGGCCTCGCCCCCTCTATGACATGACCCAGGTCAATTGACACCCACATGCAAAGTTTCAGCTCCCCGGTC